>JAVQJD010078254.1:0-31269 GCA_036023655.1 Nannoperca australis
ACACCACTGTCCCCCATCAAGTTATTCCCCACTATTTGTCATCACGCCTCTTTGCCACTAGTCATTGAACATAATAAGCCTGAAGCTCCGTGTGGTTTGTACTATACACTTCAGCAGTCGGAGCTGTTGGAAATGTATCACAAGTTGCAGGATTTTCCACCATTGAATCAGGACTTTCCATTCTGAATGGACGTGTAGTTTAATCAAAATGAACTCAGCCTCTCTGAATAACCTGTGATTGGCTAAAGTCTCCCGTCACAGGATAGATTTTCTGAAGCCTGGAAACAGAGCCAAGAGGAGGGGCTGAAGTAGAGGTTGCCCTCCGACCACTTGATTTACAATATGCTGCACGGTTAATATGGCATTTTTGCCCAATGATGCCAAAAGAAAACTGCTTACCCCACCTTTAAGTAGTGTGTAGCACTTCTAATGCTGAAAGCACGACTTGCTTCAGTAGTCAGTCAAGGCGAGCTGGGGTTTCTCATCCTGAGTGTTTTGGTACATGAAAGGTACTCTACCTTGTATTACAGAGTGTTTTGTAAAAAGTCTGGCTGTTAATGGACCCATGTGATATAACCTACTGGTTGCAACTGCCTCAGCTTAAAAATGATTGTGTGCATGTTTCAGTCGAGACAGCAGCGGTTAACAAGGTGTTGAAAAATGACTTTATAGTCATATTCAAATAAGCTGTATTGGCATGATAGATCAGGAATCTATATTGCCAAAGCAGTACATAAATACAACAAAGGCATTAAATAAAATAAATAATAGTTAAAAAAAATAAGGAAAAAAATCTGTAGATGTAATAGTTAAATACAGGTGTTTTCCCTCAGTAAATGACAACATGACAATACTAATACTAATACTAATACTAATATGACTTTTCTCCCCACGTAGATAGGGCAGCTTCTGAAGATCAGGGTGATGGATAAATACACACTACTTATTTTCTAAGAAGACCTCTCACGTCCTTAAATGTCTCCCAGTATAGCAAGAAGTGAGATTCTGTCTCAGCCTCTCTTTCATTTACAAGTGAACACAGCCTGGTCTACCTGTGGCGGCCTGTTTCTATGGCCAGGCTCATGTTCACTCAGTCTGCAAATTGTCAACGTTTTCCTCAGTTTTCTGTGAGTCATGATGGTTAGGTACTCTGCCACCATGTTTTATACCACTATGTGAAACCTCAGAGTGGTCAAAACCTATAGAAAGTTTAATAAAGAAGGGGACAGTTAAAACCTTGCTTTGCCTATTCTCTGTTGTGTCCTGTTGGACTGTATGATTTCCCTGTGTCACAGTTGCCTGTGTGTTTCTGAGCACCCACAGAATCTGCACCTATGTCAATCAAACAATTTTGAGGGGAAGAGAAGGCTCATTTAGATGAAAAACAGACGGAAGAGAATCAGCATGTGTGTCTGTACTGAATCATGGCTTTATGCTCTGTACACAGTCCAATCTGGCCCACATGCTTTCTGTCCTAAAAAACAAGCGCCACTTTTCCTTCCATGCGATTATGGAAAGGCTAGTCTGTCTGTCTTGCATGACTCTTATACTACGTCTGTGTTGTGCCAATTGCAGTTTAGCAGGTGTTGGTGGGGACGGCTCACACTGATACTGTCAGTCACCATGTTTTCCAATTACCATAGCCTGCACACCAACATGATTGCCTAATTGGCAGTGTTATTTCTGTGGCAATTATTATGATTCTGATCATGTCAATCATTTCAGTCTCTTCTCCATGTGGCATCAAATAGCAGTAGCTGGAGCCGCTTGCTTTTTATTTCTCCTCATGTGTTTGATGGCTGTTTGAGGTATATTCTCTCCTTTTACAGTAGAAAAACTTTTTAAAAATTCATGCCCTGCTCCCCTCCAGTGCTATTACCTTTGAGCTCAGTAGCTCATTCTAAATTACTAACGGCCTGTATATGGTCCCCATAATGATCATTTTCGCTCTCTGTCAGTAATAATTGCGAGGTTAGTTCTATTTTAGTGCAAGCTCAGGGCTTCTGGTTTTATCTTGCTACTTCTTGTATTATTCATGTCATCCTCGTGTCTTTGACTTTTACTACAGCGCCCTCCATTTAAACCGCAATTACTACTATTACCACCTCTACACTCCTCCGGTAAAAAAAAAAAAAAAAGCTATTTTCTTCATTATCATCGCCATCGCCACCATCACCACCATCATCATCTATTTACTACATGATTCAATTAGTGAGCCATCAGATAAAAGGTCACGGCTGTAATCAGTCCTTTGAGAACATGTTGGAGTTTTTTTTCTCTCTTTTTTCTTTGCACCTTTCCACCGTGCCTGACGTTACATCTAAGGGTGGCTAATGACCTCGCTTTCCTGTTTTGTGACCAAAACGACTCGGACGACTGCACTTTTGAACCAAGCAACAAATGTGTGAGTCCTTCAAGCGGCAAGTTCAGTGGAAATGCAGAGATTGGCATGGCTTCATTTGCACATATCAGAGCCATGTTTCCTGACTTAACTTTTGTTCCTCAGTCTTACAAATTATGTGAAATCTTCATGCTCATGTCATCAATCAGTGACCAACAATACTATCTAAAGATGTTTGCTGTACTCAGATGGTCTTCGACTGCTTTTAAACCATTAGTAATCCAATCCTGGGATAATGCTACACAACCATATACAGTTTGTTACATTCTGTACTGTACAGAAATCCACATCAACATTGGTAGATCTAAGACAAAAACCCTTGCGTCGAGTCAGACACTGCACCTAATTTTGACTTTGAGCACAATTCTATTTTATTGTAGCCTTCACTGACATTTTTAACCATGCTAATGTGCTACATACCACCATGTCTGTATCAAATGTGCCCAGTACTTTGGTTTATGACCAAACAACTACAAAACGTATAATATTGTCATCAGCCTCTGCTGTAGCTACTATGTATTTAGTGCTAATAAACTAATGTTAGCATGCTAACATACTAAACTAGGATTGTGAACATAGAAAACATTGTTAAACATCAGCTATAGTTTAGCATGTTAACAATGGCATTGTGACCATGTTAGCATGTTGTTGGCATGCTGACTCACAGAGTCAATAGTGTGGCTGTAGCCTCTGAGGCCTTGTTCTGACTGCCTTCCCAAATCCTTTTTTGGCATCCAGCTTGGATCCAGATTGATTTTAGAAAGTCTGGACAATAAAAACACATGAGATGTGAAACCGGATCCAAGCAACATTTGGAGGTAGTTTGAAATGGGATTCCAAACAGATCTCCTTTTATCAGGCTTCCAAGTTGGAAAGCCACATAACCAGCGTAGCTAACTCATGCCTATGTTGTTACCACAGCAACCCATGCAGCTAGGTTGGTGAGGTCTGGACACACACATTTTGATCACTTGCAAGTAACAGTGCGGGCAGTGTGTCATAAAGATCAGACTAGACAAACAAATATGTTTGGCTGCAAGCTAAGCAAAGCCTTCTTCTTGTTATGGTATACATTTCTTGCTTACAGACATCCTAGTGGTTGTTAACCCACAAACACCTTCACAGTCAGCTCTGTGATTCAAACTGGCAACTGATTAGGTTATGAGCCAAGTTCTACAAGCTTCAGTAAATGAATGGGAAATATACTAATTAGCTGTTAATATGATGCGTTTGACTCCAAGACAATCCAGCTATTAAAGACACCTTAAGTGAAGTTTTTTAGGAGGCTAATCAGCCTAATGCACTTAATTTAACACACTCACCAACAATGACCTATATCTGAATGAAAGCCAACAGACAGCTGCCTCTCACACACCCACATGGGTACACACACTCATAATCACCTTAAACATCACAGTCTTATCTCTCCTGATCTCGCATACCGTACGCCTGCCTGATCAAAGAGGAAAACACCACTCCACTCTGTGTGTGTGTGTGTGAGTCCATGGCAGCAGCTGCTCTGTCAGCATACTCCTAGTCCGAGGGGGGGGGGTCCGCACAGCATGGCTAAAGAACTCATCAACAACCCCAGGCGCTGTGCTTGGTGTGTGGGATGGTGTGCTGCAGACTCAGCCTCCTCAGCATACCCCCCCCCCCCTCCCCACACACACAAATGGAGCCGACTGTACACACATTAACATGCTTACTGTCTGCATTCATCCAGCAAATATGCTTGTTACCCACAAGGGTTACGGGGGTTAAGATTCAGGAGTGCGGGAGCTTGTTATGAGAAACTAGAATTTGATTTGTTATGAATGCAAAGCACAGACCTAAAAAGCTCTCGGGGTATTTAGTCTCTGGCTATAGGCTTAATGAGTTTTTGTGTGTTGCTGTATGCGCTGCATGAATGTGTGTGATGTGCGAGTGCATGCGTGTTTATTTTCCACTCGTCAAAGAGGAGAGCTCTCTCGAAAGTGTAATACACTTATGTGATGGCTAGTGGCTGGAGGCGGTTGGTCTAATTCACTCTCAGAGGCTAATTCCATGCTAACAAGTCAGCGACGCCACATGCTTGTCCTTGCCCACAGCCCATTGGGCCAGTCTCAAAGCAAACCAATTAGCCAGGCTCGCTCTGCCCCCCCCCCCGAAAAGTAATTCTAAACTTTTTTTCCTCTCTCTTCCCTTGGAGGCTTTTGAATGAAGGAGGCCTGCGAGGAGCGTAAAGGGGCCGCGCATTAATAAGCCTGTATCACTGACATGAAAGACGTCTAGCAAGAAACATCAAATACACAAGGCTAAGCTGCCTTGCCAATTAGCTAAAATGGCTATTTAGTGACAAATCTTCTAACCCGCAAATGAAACCCCGTCTAATGTACAAGTGAGGAGATGAATGCAGTTTTCATGGACACATCAGCACGCTAAGGGATTCTTTGTGCAAACTTTTTCGCTCTATCACTGTGAGTTTGAAGAAAGGCAAACATGAAGGTGTCAGGACTCGCTAAGTGAACTGACTTGACACTGTGCAGTGTTGCAGCAGTTCCACTGTGGGAGTAGCTAATTGGATGGTAATTAATGGAATGGAGGCTGATAAATACCTTTGTGAGCAGGCTTGTCAAGGACATGGAGGTGATGGGAGGGAGTTTGAGAGCGAGAGAGAGATGGAGAGAAAGCTACAGGACAGACACCTTTTCTTCATCGTGGCAGCTAATCCTCATCCCTTCCTCCCTCTCCTCAATTCCTAAATGAAAGTACCCCTCCCTCATCAGTCCTCCTCTTCCACTCCTCTCTCTTCCTCCCCTTATCAGGCCCCCTGCCTATTCTCCTCTGCCCCAACTTCAGTCGTTTCCATGGAAACACAGGATAAAAAGAGTTACTTCTAGATTAAATCAAAGATTTTGAAGTGCTGAAAATATTACAAGCTCTTTTGAATCGTGTTCTTCGAGTTCAGGATGATACTCTATTTTCCCCTTCCAGATAGCGCATGTGTGCCCCTTTCTTCCCTGTAAGAGAAAAGACAGCAGCACAGCCTATTCACTCACTCACGCAAACTGTAAGACCTGTCTGGCTCTATGGGACCACTGAATGGCTTGTAAGTTGACAGTTTTTCTTTCTTCCTGTTTTTTTCCCCTTTCTCTCTGTATTCCAAGGCTTTGTAGGTGTCCCACACATCTGCTTAACCAATCTGTCAGCTGCCACCGTGGAGGTCTAGAGGAGAATTTTGTGCATAATTGAAAATCCATGCTAGAAAAAGAACAAAAACCCTTATAAAGATTCTTGTGATGTTGCTGCAGGATACTGCAGTCAACAGTCTGATAAGGTTGCTTGTCTTCAAACATAGGGTAGGCTACTGTAAACTGTGTTGTCTTCAGCCGCTGTCTCTTTGATCCTGATTAGCACTTCAGTGCACTACAGTGTGTAGCTGGAAGCGTCAGCTCGCTTAGCTTAAATAAACAGTGGCTTTCTGCTTTGGTGCCGAGCTTACTAGCCAGTAGGCATATGAGAAAAGCAAAGGACTTAACGTGTTACTTGCCACTAACACCAGAGTCTGAGATGTTTGCTAGTGTCCAGAGCCGATACAAAGACAATGCATATGAGTTACATAATCATATACTAAATGCAAGAGATGCAGCAGTAGCATAAATAAAGTATGTAAAGAAATATAAACTATGATCATACTGCAGCAATTGCAAATATTTCCATTTCTCAGGAGGATTAAGACCATTTTTTTAATACACAGCTACGACTCCCATGTAGCCTATGAAAGATGGTACAAGACATTCCCCCCACCTTTTTCAACAAGCACTCATAGTGTTGGTAATGTACTGTTAGCTATTTTACTGTCCCTTTACAGCATTCAACATTTGGTTGTATCCTTCTTGGAATGTGGAAGTTTGTTAAGATAAGCTAGATCTTTATTTATCTAGAGGAAAATTGTTGTACACCAGTTGAAGTACAAATTAGAAGAGTGCAAGTATCAAAAATCTAATCAAGGTTAACAGTGGTAAGGTTGCTTCTTGGTGAGTTGCATATAGGGCCTACATATGTATGAGAAGCTGTGCTTTGCTTGTTAACGTTACCACTGAGTCCCACGGGACTACTTTTTTGGTCATGTTATATCAACACCTGCTGAGTTAATGGCGGCTCCTTCACCCCAAGTATTGTGTTCTTCCCACATTACAGACAGCTAGCTAACATTAGCTGTCTCTCGAGACTGGAGTAGTCCACTGACCTCAGAGCTTAGTACATTGCTAGTAACACAAAGTCACAGACACGTACAGAATGCTGAAATCAGTCTGTGTGGCTGAAATTTACAGAGATATTGCACAAGTCAAATTACCAACAATATCAGTCAGAACCAAAAATTCACACTCTGTGGACCTCGACCTGGGGGGGGGGGGGGCTATCGTGTTAGAAAAACAATCATCTTCTTAGTAAGTACAATTTGGACCAAATACGTACACAATTCAAAACAAACACCAGAGTGATTTCTTAGTAAAAATGAGTTTTCATTTGAGCAGATTTGCAAATTTAGACAGACAGTTACCTGGAGCTGACCTCCAATATGGCTGCAAGAGAGTGCTTTAGTATGTCGCCTCAAACCTCTCCATGGAAACGACAGTCAGTTGTCCATTTAGCTCAGTGCGGATGAGTGATAAGAGATCCATAGTGACACTGGTAGCACGTAAAGCTTTTACCAGCAGCAGACTTTACACATGGCCGAGTCCTGAAGGACATGCAAGTGCAAGTTATACCTGACTGGGGGCAGGCATGTACGCATGTACAAGGACACACGTACGTGCACATGCACACACTCACAGGAAAGTGGTGGCTTAATCCCGGGAGAGAAGCTGGACATCAGTCTTTACAACAGAAAGCACGCTCCGTCAGTCCACAGGGGGACCATCTGAGTAGAAGCAGTCTACCTGACTCCGTCAAACTCGTCAGGCTGCTCTGGGATTCTTCCCTGAACCATAAGGTTAATGGGCGTTCAATTGTTTCTCCAGACTGTATGTGACGAAATGTGAAGAAATCATAGCTTTGTGAAAAATCTTCAATAAGAGTGCAATTAAATGCTGCAGAACTTATACAGTTTTAATGCATACATTCTTTAAGCATGTTAACGGGTTGTATTACTTCCATCCTCCTTCTTTGTGGCTCTATTGTGCTCGGTTGCAGAGAGCAATAGCAAGCATCAGGGAGAAAGGATTTGCAGATTGCAGGTTACATTATTCTGCCTATGCCCCCCCCCTTCATTGGTGCAGTGCTACCACCCAACATAGTATGATTTATTAGATACACACTCACCAAATTGCACCTAATGAATTGTATTGCTACTGACTGAATTTAACACCCCTTTCATTTTACTGCCTTTGTTAAACATGGGTTAACTGCCACAGGAATACCAATCAATGCGGAAATGGTTAATGAGTAAACGGTGTGAGATGGAGAATATTAAAGACTGATTTGCTCTTGCTCTAAGTGGGATTTATATAGTGTGTTCTCACACTGGGCCCAAAGACCCCATGCTGTGTACTACTGTGTTTGTGGAGATCTAGGTTCATGTTACTGTATCCAGAGGATGCCATATAAACAGATCCCGCACATCTGTCTGCATATCTCAGATCAGCCTCGCCCTCCTCCCCGTGACTGATCGGGGGGGGGATAAATTTAGGCTTTAGCACACACCTGCACCAAAACACCAAATACTGCCATGGAGGAGGTCAGCATTCCGTAAATATCCTCTCGCTCTTGTTAACGTGTCACGGCTTTTAAATGGATCGACAAACTGCCCACCTGGGACTCCTGGGAAAGAGAAAGGGAGCTGGTGGGGGGGGTAAAGAAACGGAACACGGCCCATCCGCTGCCGTCGTTATTTTTACAAGTCTTTACGACTCAATTTAGTGGATGGGAAATAAAACAAGCAGGGTGTCGGAGCCACGAGGGCTGAGATGAGTTAGTGGGGCTCCCTGAGCTGTCAGAGAGCTCGGCGTGGCGGCATGGGGGCTGGGGATCAGAGGGAGGAAAGGGAGAGGGATGCAGGGGGGGGGGAGAGCCACCATAATCAAGCAAGTTTATTCAGATCAACGTCAGTCTTTTAACTCCGCTTCACATCTCAGCAACTTGAAGTCTGAGCGGTTAGCTGAGGAAAGCTGGGACTCCTCAAAGAAACGCAGGCCTCACTTTACTTTCAGTGTTTTTGGCTTTTCTTTCAGGGTTCTGCGTGTGAATTTAACATATTTAGTGTCTTTTTCATCACATTCTCCATGCTTTTAATTCTCCAGCAGAATAAGACAGGACTCGCTCCTTTAAGAAAAACGGTTACCATATTTTTTTCTCTGTTTTCTCATTGCATTCAGGTGGCTGAATTGCTCCACATGGTGTTAATATTGCACCCTGATATTGGCTTTTTCCAGCACGCTCTGATAATGCTGTGGGCGCCGTCTACCCCTCAGAAAGGCCTCCTCTTCTTTCATTCGCCTCTGTCTTTTCTTTTTTCTTTTCAGACCAATTGGGAGCGCACACGCGTGGAAGGGGGGAGAGGGTCGGTAATTAAAATTCTGTTCAGCATGACAACGCTGTTTCATGCCTCATTTTTTTTGTCACACGTGGGATGAATACGGGATATGCGCAGAGCCTCAGACACTGCCGGTGCGTGCTTTAAGTGCACCACCTTCGAGCACACAGGTGGAAAACAGACGCGAAACCCTGCAAGCTTATCAGCAACACCAGCGCACATTTTATGTTCGGTAATAGCAGAGGCTTAAATGTTTAATGTGCGCTTAAAAGAGGGCTGGAGCTTTGTATTCAGTCCATCCCTCCGACAACTGAAAACTTGTCTGTGAGTGAGAACATGTTTTCAAGGATTTGTGTGTGTGTACTACACACTTGCACTGCTGCATGCATGTGCTGACTCTGTGATGTGTTTACTCATGAAAGGGGGGGGGGGGGCAACAGAGCCTCCAGGGATGCTGTCCACAGGGCTTGTCAACTACTGTCACTCAGCCATCACCCACCCCCGCCATCCCTATATCCCATACTCCCCTGCTCCGATCCCCCTGCAAAACAAAGACAGCAGCAGCCACAGCAGCTGCATCCAAAGGGACCGTCACTCCACCAGTATTTAACCTCTGCTACAGCTTCTTTCTGTCTCATTCACTTTCCTTTGCTGTGCTATGTCTCTCTCTCTCTCTCTCTCCCTCTGCCCTCTCTCCTCCTCCTCCTTCTCTTCTCCCACTCTCCTTCATCAAAGCATTTCTGGCTATTTTGTTTCCCAGCTCTACAGAGAGTTATTGCTCATGACAACGATCACGGTCGTTTATTTTCTCTCCGCAGCCCTGCCTCTGTATGCACGCCGGGCTAGTATTACCCTATGATATTCAAGCGCTCTCTATTAAATATGCATGAACCCTGGAGATGAAAATTAATTTTGGGAATGTTCTCTCCCTCTTTCTCCCCTCGCTCTCTCTTTGAATGTTCAAATATGCCTTCATCTGCCTTTGTGTCAAGCCGTGAATTCATTATTTCATTTGCTGGTGATGGTGTAACATAACACAATATGCGGGGGCACAGCGATGGGACGATATTGATCTTGTTGAAGCAAGGGGCAACGAAAACAACTCCGGCCGAGACACACGTCGCAGGAAGCAAGTTTTCACGGATTCGCCAAGTTTTGAACAAGTTCGCCCTGAGCTCTTATCATTCATGAATATTTAGGGCCATAAAATGGGAAAATATTAAATTGAATTATGCATGTATGGAGCGATGGAAATCCGCAGTAGGACACTGCAGTTTTTCTTCTGTCTTTTTTTGCCACATGATCTTAGCATCCCTTGTTTCTGCTCAAGATACAAGCACCGACCTTCACTCCAGACTTGGGCATGTACGCTGGTGCTGTTGCACTGCTGGCCTAACAACTGGTCCTGGCCAAGAAATATGTAATTCCTTCAGCTTTTCTTTTGTCAACAAAAATATTTCCATTAGAAATATTTAGTTAAACCTGCATTAACTGCATTTAATGTAAACTAAGCTGTGAACACAACACTGAAAAGCTTTTACTTCAACTCCTCTTTTTTTTGACATGGTGACATGGCGATTTAGTCACAGTTATTGTTCGATTATATCAGTTTCATCTCCTCCTCCTCAAATATTTTTCTTCAATTTCTGGCGATTCAATGTGACACTAGAAGGTTTTTGTCGCCTGGAAGCTTTCGGCTGCTCCACACCAGACCCCTTTGGCCTGCATTCACTCAAGCTGAGTCCATCTGCATAACTGCATCTTTCATGAGGTTTGGTCAATGCCCAATCCATACAGTATAGGCCTCTGTTTGTGTGTGTGTTAAGGTGAATGTGTGTAACCCTGCATGTTATTTTCTGCTCCGGCACCACAGATTTGTGTCTCACCGTGTCCTGCATTAATGTTTTTGTGTCTATCCATGTGAGGGCATGTTTTATATATGTGCATTGTGCTCCTACCTGGTCAGGACACAATCTTTGCAATCTGTCATAAACATCCAGGTCAGCAGTGGAGTTGTCCCCCTTTCGCTTTGCTACGAATTAGCACTCTCACCCGAATCTCTTCATCACCTTCATGGCTCCTCGTGGCACCTTGTTTAAGCCGGGTCAATACCAGCAAAGAGGGATGTGGGTGACTGTAGTTGGTAGACGGCCACTGCAGTTCTTATCAGGTAAAGTGGTTTTTGATTAGTGTTAATGGCTGGGACTAAATAGCCTTCAGCTTTTCACTGGCTACACCTGTTATGTGTGTGTGTGTGTGTGTGTGTGTGTGTGTGTGTTTGTGCGCGCGCGTGCTGCTCTGCTCAAGGGCATGCTAGCAGTTCATCGAGTTGAAAAACACGAACAGGTTTTACGTCTAAATCCGCTCCCTAAACTCTAACCTCAACACTGTCTGGTTGCTTTTAGCTACTTGGAGAGTGCTGCTGGACGACGGCTGAGCAGCCGAGAGTCTCCCTGCAGCCACGGCAGAGCACGTTCAGTACGTCGGCACCACCACGGTACACGCATCCTCCACCCGCGGCCCAGGACATGGAAGGGCAGGCTGCAGCACGCGCTCTCTCCACGACGCGCGGCATCTGGTGCAACAGACACCCCGGCATGTTAATGCCGAGTTAATATTATTATTAGGAACTGCAAGTGACTTCGCATGTTAGTGAGCGCTCTGTCAAATTAACGTCACTTCCATTAATGCCGCCGTCTATTTCGTGTCACAAGTGCGCCGGCGTCAGACTCCCGCTCGCTCGGACACACACACACACACACACACACACATGCACAACCTGCCTTATGAAAAGATTCCCCCCCCGCACACACACACACACACATCAACAGTAGATACATATTTACACACGCACTCCCACACGCACGTCCTTTCCCTTTAGAAGCGAGAGACGAGGAGGGGAAAATGAATGTCTGGACTCGTTTATCACATAGCCCCAAAAGTACAGATGAATCCAGTGATGAAAATCTGTCCTGAGAAATGTCAGGAAGATATTAACTTCAATACATCACAGTGGAGCTGCAGTCTCCACGCGGACTGCCAGCCGATGCTCGCAGCCTTTGGTTAAATAGGGGGGGGGGGGGGGGCACCCCGGTGCAGATGTAATTTTTGCCAACTCTGACCATTTGTCACACAGAAACGAGTAAATAAAGACACAAGTCACTTCCACCCAGGGAATAACATCCGAAATGATGCAGAGCGAACTTCATTAGTGCGCAAATGCCATTCTTTAGATCTGTCTGATCTCAATGAAGTGCGGGAGAGGGAAGGGAAAGAAAGGAAGGGGGAAATTGCCTTTTCATGTAGATTTCACTAATCGCTTCCCTAACAAAATACGGCAGACTTGTACTAATAAGTAAGTTAAGGCTCAGTGGACAGATAGAGTGAAGCAGCACAGAGGCTAATGGAAGTGAGAGCTTTCCATGCCTCCATGGGTGTCTTAATTGTCAAAAGGAGATTCTCCTAGGAGTGTTTCGCCACTCGCCTGGTGGATTGTGGGAAGTCTAAATTGGAGTGCGACTCGCTGGGCTTGTTTTAAGCCAGAGCTTCTCTCGTGTGTGCGAGGTGGATCAAATCCCTTATCCAACGTCTGGGAACCGGCCCTGTGATTCACTCTTGTTTATTTGGCAACCAGCTCCGGCAAAGTATATGTTTTCAATGCAGCCAATAGGGACTGCCGCAGTCTCATATCTAAAATCTATAACTTCTGCTGTTCTGTGCTTTTTCATCTTGCACTCTCTCCTGGAATGTATCATACACTCGTTTATTTCTGCATGGATTTATTTATTCATAAATATTCATTCTGAATGTCACATGTGATTTATTTAAAAAAAAAACTATATTGCTTTTTCAATCTCAGCCAGCTAGGATTTATTGGCTCTCACTGCTGTTGTTATCACAATACCTTTTGTAGTGATCTATTTTAGCATTGCTACTCTTCACTAGTTATTACAGAACTCTGTGGTTCATTAGTAGGGAAATTGGACTGTGTGGAACTCCACGAGAGGTAGAGAATGCGCTTTTAATTTAAAAAAGGTCAATGTGCTGCAGCTATTTTGGAGATTCACTGCAAGCTTATAATTGGGGCCTTGTCTGAAGACAATGTAGAATTAAATGAAGACAAAGTTGCCACTCGTGTGGATGGCCTTTGATGAGAATCAGGGAGTGAGGACCTTTCATTTGCAACCTTTAATCAGTCCAATGAGATCAGATTCGCATGTGATTCTAAAAGAAAAGAAAGTGGGGGGAGAAATGAAATGGTAATTAGTATTGATTACCTATGGGCATATGACCCCGTGGTCTCCCCTTGCATTCTTAAATCAACCCAAATTATTGGATTTACTAATTTCATGCTCAGAGAGAAGTAGCCAGCAACATGAAAATGCCTCCAAGATGAACCATGTGCCAACTGGGGTTCAAGGAAATTACAGCGTTGGGAAACGAGGTGTCTTTTTGTGCAGAGGCGTGGGTGTGAGGCTGAATTAACCACACAGGTTTAAGTTAAGGATGATAATTATCCTAGGAGGGTCTGGTGGGAGTAAAGGTGATTCAGGTAGCTCTTTCTTCAAATTATATTTCACGTCACTGCGCTAAGCAATGGCCTCAGCCCAGCCACACATGCATGTAATTACTCAGAGTTAAGACAGAAAAAAGGTCCATTTAGGTGGAAAAAACAGCCCAATTACATGTATATACAATTAATACACCCATGGGAAATTGAAATTTTCTATCAAAGATTAATTCCTAATAATAATTATGGCTACAGACACACACAAATATGCACATTCACACAGAGCCTCGCACAGCTAATCTACTTTAGTAAATTTAAGCCACCATATACTGAAACTGTGAAGAGCAGCAGTGGACAGCAACATGTCGTAATGCACCCAATGAACCCGGGCACCAGGGGTGTGGCAGTGCTCTGCCGCCATCTGCTGGCATAAAGGTAGGACACGAACACACCAGCACTACTGCAGAGTCCCTTAGAATCCTGTTTTAGATGATTGGTCAACTCTCTCATGGTAAATGTATTGCTAGTTCTCTATTGAAAGACTGCATTTTTCAGAAGAAGCTTCTCTATATGTTCCGTCGCCACACTGAGACTGTCTGAAGCTAATTGTCAGTTAGAATATGACAAACAAAAAAAATCTAATTTGTTTCATGTATTTCTCAACTGTGTTTACAGTTACCAAATAGAATGCCAGCTGAACACCATCAAGGAGCATTTTGCTTCAAAACCAAAAAGCTTAAAGACACATTATGAGACTATCAGTGGGCACACTTTTTGCATCTCTTTGAAGTTGTTTTGTCTGTAGTCTGTAGTTTGTCTTTCCAACAAGAAATGTTAACAGTCACTTCAAACAATGGCTCTGGGCCCCCTGACCCGTTGGCCTGTGCTTGGTAGGCCCGTTCATTAACCCCTTCATGGCCACTACAAATATATTTTGTCCAAGCTTTGGCAAAACCCCATGAAGTGTATTTCAGATTCCATTAGATGAAATGGTTTTGCCATAAAAACATGGGAGTGTTGGATTTAAATATTTCACTTAGTGTAAACATCATGTAGTTTAGTGAAGAGCTGGAACGAGGCCATAAAGAATATATATGATACTCTCAGACAGAATGGAATACAATGATTTGACCAACTTTCAAGCTACTTAAGGGGAAATAAAAGGGAAAAAAACAGTGTTAATGGATTAAATAAATAAAATCAATAAGTCCAGTGACACTAATCAATAGGGTACACTTCTGAAGCCTGATATTTATTCTGTGGGAAACATTAGTCTCTTAGACATCTATGATGTTGGTGCAATATGACAGACAGCCACTCAGTACAGCAGTGCCTACAATTAATAATATATTTATGTTTACAAGCAAAGAAAACAATGTTAAAAAGATAAATATTAGTTTCAGTGTAAAGCACAGCACACAGTTCTCTTGACTTGCAGCGGTAGAACTGTATTGCATCAGTCTCACATAAATATGCTGAACCTCACACTGGTTCTAGGCGGATACACACACTGGTTTTTACAGAAGACGCAGTGTCTATTCTGTCCTCGTGCAACTCTGGGCTCAGAGCCCGTCTAAGCAACTGCAGACAGAGAAAGTGCAATTTATAAATAAGGGTTACACTAAACATCCGGGGCAGCAAGGACACACAGCTGTGTGTATGTGTGTGTTTGATCTTAGAAACACTGCAGAGGCTAGGTTACAGTTCATGAGTTTGTCAAGACACAACAGAGAGGAGTGACACTGAAGGAAATGACACAGACAGGAAATGAACGCGGTGTGGCCAATCAGATACGGCTGCTGACGTCGTTGGACTGACGCCTCGTAGACTTTCAGTCTGACACAGAGCAGGCCACCGTATGAACTGGCCTTCACATGGCCACTGAGGCGTCCGACTCTTTAGGCCGGTTGCGTACGACGTGCTCCAGCTGTCCGGAGTCCGATACATCGTAGCTCGTCTTGTACTTGGCCAGGATCTTCATCAGAGGACGCAGCTTCAGCCACCACTGCTCCTTAGGGATCCTGTGACTGCAGACACACAAGGAAGTCGTTATGGCTTATGGCAAAAATGTACTTCTAGTTTTTGCCTAATTCTGATGATTACTTCTGGTAGTCACGTGGCACAAATCTAATATTTTCTAATGAATAGGAAGCAGTGAAAAGATCGATTCCCATCTGGATCACATGCATCTGTGAAACAAGAGTGACTTTGAATGCTAAAAATTGTATTTTGGATCACTAAGTATTCATCAATCATTTTTACACAGTCAACTTAACTTTGGCACTGCAGCGTGTTGGGTGAGCCAGGATTAACATGGAGAGCAATTAGGAAAACATTTTTATTATCATTCATTGTATCATCTAAGGCACAGACTACCTAGCTTATTCATCACTTCATCAATATTAACTGCAGCTGCTGCAACCCAATTTACCCACAGAAATCATTCAAGTTTGTGCACCGCATGAATGTGGATTGCAAATAGTTTTGGGCTGCTGTCAGTAGTCCTTCATGTTAAAGGGGTAACGTTGGGGAACTCAGACAGATTAAAAAACAAAGGTAAAAATCAATGCAGCAGAGGCCAAGATATACAGATTTTTAGTTCTTAATATGTATCAAGCTGCAAATTTCAACCTTCTTGACTTTGGAAAGCTCCCTTTTCAGCATCAGCAGACAATATACAACTGTTTTCAGAGGCTAAGTAGCACCTCCTGTAATGAGTAAACTGAGTGTCCCTGATACGTACACGAAGTCGGTCTCCTCCTTCAGCTGTACAACGGGCTGAAAGACCAAAGCCCTGCGACGCATTCCCAGCAGACAGCAGGAGTCCTCTGTGTTGGCAAACACTCGGCCTGCAGGGAAACACCGTAGCAATCAGAGGTGGAAGCACGAGAACGCTCCGTTGCTGTTACTTTTTTTCTGGGTTCAAACACACAGTAGCACAGAATTGACATTGGCAGTGGGTGTGCGAGGGTGTGATGATGACCTTCCTCCTAGCTAGTAGCTATTCTTAAGAATGTAACTAAAACAGTTACACAAGAGGACTGCGATGGGGTGCAACTGAAGGTCTAAAAACAAAAAGCAACTGAAGCAACATAGACAAGAAAATGTGGGGCAAAGCAGGAAGAAGAAATGTGTCTATTATTCATACTGCCCAAGCTTGTTCCAGTCTTACAACATCAGATGACTTGTGAACTGGAAAAAGTGTACCGTGGTGGCTACTGATAAACTTGTGAGAGGCACAGACACAGACTGGTAGCAACACTAACCAGTCATAGCTGTACCACACAAGTGTGGATCTATAATATGGCAGAACAGTGAAAAAGACAAGACAAGGACATGGAGCTAAATATAAAGATGTTGATGGTCATGGAGCCAGCGTGAACAAAAAAAAGATTTACCTTCATCTTATGTCATCCATGTGTATGGGAAATAGAAAACAAAGAGACGTTTTAACTTTGATTGTTGTCTTTATACACATGCAGTGTAGTTTTAAGACAAACGATTGTTCAGAAGTATCACAGTTGTTAGTTTTATGTCAGAAAAGAAACTACAATCTTGGCAAATTCTCATTTAATTCTTTTGCTGATGAAAGTGGATGATCAATACTTCAGTATCTTTGAGAGGACAAAAATACATCATCATAGTCAGACAGAGTGACTCCATGACAGATGTGGGTAAAGGTCTGCTTCACGACGCTCACGCTTCTGCAGGGAGGCAAGATCAACTACCACAGGTCACACTGAAGTGGAGCGTTAGCCTTACCCTGTCTGAAGGTCTCCACCAGCTTTTTGGTCACCCACTGCATCGCCTTGGCTGAGATCTTGGTCCCAAAGTTACGGTCAAACGGAGACGGCGCTCCTCCCTTTCATAGGAATAAAAATGGATCATTTTGTTGAAGATGACACTTTTTTTGTTTTCCATAAATGTTGTGTATTCATTTTTGCATTTTCTCTCAGTTTTCCTGTGGTCTTGCCCCTTTGTTTCACACTGTATGTCCCAATATTTTTGTGTTTTGCACCAATGTCCAAATTGTTTGCACATTTGACATTTTGCTCATATTTATTTATAGCATTCATAATTACATTTATTTTTCCTGCCCTCTCAGTCTGCTATAAATATATATATACATTATTTATATATTTTTTATGTCTTATTTTTGTGTTTAAGATGTCACATTAATCAAGAAACAGGAAATGGGTAATTAATATGCATGAAAGGTTGGAGACCACAGTCAGATCCAGAACCACCAGGACACCACCCATCTTTATTTTTTCATACTTAAAAGTACGTATTTGTTGAAGTTGTCAGTTCAGTCAGACAACTCATGTTTGAAATGTCTATTAAAGCAACAGAACATACTCTGAGTTTGGTGTCTAGGCTCCAACCTCAAATATTGCACCAGGGCAAATATCTTAAACCCCCTAACCAGAGCCTGTAGGTGGATGCTGGGGCTGAAAGAACATGCAGCAGTACTGGTGCAGGGGAGCAGTAACACTGACAGGCAGAGGGAGAGATGGTAAACTACTGCATCCTAAATAGACTGCCCGATTGGGTGGGAATGTTTGGTAGATGTTTGTGGAGAGAGGGATGTCATGTGTGCTATGCTTAAAACTCTCAATATCACCAAATGTACTTTTGTTTTTTCTTTTCTGTATTACTTGCTGCAGATACAACCCAATTTCCCCTTGAGGTTCATCAAAGTTTTGTTTGATCCAGTTTTATCTGCACTAATCTCAAGACAACACAAAGCCAAAATACAACAAAGCCAATCTGTGTAAAATGAGGATTTGCATATTCATGATACAAATATTGAAAATGGTTTATTAAATATTCCTTAGTCTGGACCAATTGTTAACTCTGACACTGCTGCAGAAGGGAATGCTCCTGTTTAGTCAGTATGAAACGGTAACCAATGTGGCTGTGTGTACCTGCTGCATGTGTCCCAGCACATTCTTCCTGGAGTCAAACACTCCCTTCCCTTCTTCAGAGTACAGCTGGTAGATGAAGTCTGTGGTGTAGTTGTCGTTACAGTTCTCATTCCTACAAACACACACACGGTAAAAAACAAGAGTACGACGCCCGAGTCTTGTTCCTTAAGTAGAGATGTCTGCTGTTTTATCAGCCTCGTTCCTCACTGACTTCATGTTATAGTAACAGCAAGTTGAGTGCAGCACTGCAGAATGTCAGCTGTTAAACTGATGACATCAGCACTGGATGTGTTTACTATACAAGCAGCTTCAAATCAAATACTGAGGGCTGCCTGGAAATACTGGATCATAAGCTTTCCTTCAAACACCCAGCAGCAGTACACCAGTTACATGTCTGAATTTCTACTACCCCCCCCCCCTTCCTACACATCAATTTTAGATTTTATTTGACTGTGTGGTAATTGAAGCAGTCATTATGTTACCTGAGGACCAGTCCTCTTTGAATGCTGGTCTTCATTTTCTCTGTCAAATGTTCAACATTGGCCTGTGGGAATAAATAGTAAATGTGAGTAATGTTCACCGGGTAATACATTGTACTGTAGAGGCTGTCCCAGAATTAAGCCTGAGTGCCCTCTAGTGGATGAAGTGAGGGACTGACTGCTGACTGAATGGTGTGTTACCTGCAGGTCTCTGATGTCAAATGGCTCCTCATAGATGTAGGCAGCATCGGCTCCAGCAGCCAGGCCTCCTACACTGGCCAGGTAGCCACAGTAGCCTCCCATGGTCTCAATGATGAACACGCGTCTCTTGGTCCCGCTGGCCGACTGCTTGATGCGGTCACAGGTCTGACATGCATGTAAGGCCACAGTGTCAGTATACGTTAAGTAGTAAGTGATCAATATATCTGAGACACCTCCACTTAAAATGCCACGTTAAGATATCAAGCAAGATTAGAAGTCTACAATTAGAGGTCATACACTGTGAAAGTAAAACATTCCACAAAGAAACACACTCTTCTCAAGACCAGCATGCTCATTTCTCAATCTGCACAAGAGTCAACTTCGGGCTAAAATACTGATTTCACCAGTTAGACTGGAGTCCTGCATGAGGATGAGAGAGCACATCAGATAGTATGTTTCATTTTCAAATGTTCATTTACAGTTGTTATTATATACTTAGTTGAATCACATTGATCTTGATCTGAGAGTACATTTTAATTTTGATAGTCAAATGCTGATCATCAGTTTGAAATCAGGTGACTGGGATGTCAGTAAGAAGTCCAGAGTTTCAGATGCCACAACAGTGTTAACGGGGCATTCCAGTGATTTTGCATTGTACTTCCATAAAGTTTGGGGCATCGCAAGAGTCAGATTAAGGAAAGAGATCAAAATTAAGGCAGCAATTGCTGAGATATGCTGACTTTTGGTCCTTAGTATGGGTCAAGTTCTAAAAACGCTAGATCCTACATTTCCCACAATGCAACTTGCATCTTTTATTAGACCTGACTTGCCTTCTATATTCCCATGTCTCTTAAACAGGGTCAGGCTGTGTAGTGCTACTTATGACCAGTAAACTGAACTTCATTTTATAAATTGGTGGAGTACCCCTTTAAATCTTTACAGACCTTCAGTGTTTGGGTTAAGATAATCTGATGCCTGAGGTTGATGTTAGAACTACAGTCCGGGTAAGTTAAGATCATGGTAATGGATACAGAAATCTACAGAGCTGCAGCAAATACTCATGCAAAACTTTACTGCATTTGGAACCTGACAGTTTGTTGAGTATAAGCACTGGACCATTAACTCCTTGCATAACTTGCATTAGCATCTTAAGCAAAGCTGACTTCAAAGTTGTGCGGGTGGCGGTTTGACTGCCTTACCTCCACGATGGCATTGAGGGCCGTGTCTGCCCCGATACTTAGATCTGTGCCCGGTACATTGTTACTTATGGTGGCAGGCAGCATACACATCGGGATGCAAAACTCCTCATAGGCAGCACGAGCCTCATACAGCTGCAGCAGACTCTCAAACGCCTGAAGCGGCAGTATATGAAAACGCGTTAGAGCCACAGAGGGCTGGCCACCGAGAGAGAGATGAATCTCTCTCAGTTTGCTAGAGCGTATCCTGCCATTCCGGCTCTTTCCGTGTGATAGCGGCAATGGCTTCCCTTTGGCAGAAAGGACGGGGGGACGGAAGTGTGAACAGACAGATGGAGAAAAATTTGAAGAAGTAAAAATAAGAGAGTGGAAGGAGGGGAGGACAGTAAAAGAGCGGCAGAGTAGAGCCACAAAAGGTTTGAGAATACAAAATGTAGAAGGAAAGTGATGGTGCAGATAGAACGTAAAGACAAAGAAAGACAGAAAAAGACAAAGATGATGTGAAAAGGAGAGATTTGACAAAGGTCTGTGAGCCTCAAAGTAAAAACAGGAAGCATGTCCTGTTTTCTGGACTAGTGCATATTTCTGTGAGAGAAACATTGGGATGGTTCTTACTCTGGCTAGTTGCTACTACTAGAAACCGTTTGCATGCTCTGCCGCATCCCAGAATGCCGTTTAGCGCAAACTTGTGGAGTACACCTGATAGTTGGATCGGATCACATTCCTACCACAAACGAACCACTCCAGAGTTCATTTGAAACCACACGGAGACCACCTCCTCTAAAGGGTTTGGGTGCGCTTGTTTGGTTTGCACCCATGTGGTGATTACTGTGTTTACACCTGCCCATACAAACCACACTGACCTGGCAAACACAGCAGTCCATTTGAAACAAACCAAACTGGTTAGGTGTGAAAACGGCTTATGTCTTAGTTTATGTTTATTTGTATTACAATGCTTTAAACTAAACAGCAAGAGCAATGCTTCTGTGTTATTTATTTTATGTATTCTTAACGCAAACGTCACTTTTATGGGATGTTACTGAATAAAGTTATTAAGTTAACTGTACTACAAGGTGTTAGCTAGTGTTCTGTAGCTGCTGTATGTGTGAGCTAACTAGACGACGTCAAACCTGCATGCTGTTAACCTCATCTTGATGTTAATGATGTGGGAGACAAACACACAGTGAGGGAGAAGGGCAGGCAGAGCAAACGTGGCGGCACTCGTTCACCTCACAGCATGCCTCTGTGTTGTCACTCGCTCACTTACCTGATAGGGAGGGGAGGGACGCTACACTGGAACTTGGTTTTTACCTTCACCAGTCATGCCTCACAGTGCAGACGTGACTCAATATGTCTGTCTGGCAGAATGTCTGATCTTTTGGGGAAGTTTGATTCCAGATGTAGTGTACACACACTAAGTGAGCAATTTCTCCCTTCTTGAAACATGGCTGGCTACATGAGCAAAAGCAAGTTGAAGTGTCTTTCTGCTTGCTTGCTTGCTTGCTTGCATGCGTTATCTGCCTGTGTGTTGCTGAGATCAACTATTGTGGTTGCCAGCCCCATCACTTACAGTAGTGATGGCGTTCAGAGCCGTGTCAGCGCCAATGCTGAGGTCTGAGCCCGGCACATTGTTGGAGACAGTGGCTGGGACCATGACCATGGGCACACAGAACTCGTCATATTTCCCACGCGCCGTTAACAATTCCAGCAGTGACAGGAGGGCCTGCAGGGCAGAGCCAAGGGCTTTAGTTTCTGCGAGGGGGGGGGGATTTGGCAGGTCGGTTTGGTTGAGAGGTGCTACTTGCCACAAGGAAGGAAGATAGGGTCATAAGGGACATAAATGGAGGGTGCCAAGGGGAGGAGCCAGGTCTATCACAACGGACAGCAGCGAAACAGACAGGTACCACTCCACATACTCTAAACATCATCTCTCACACACATGAAACTCATTTACTTGCACACAGGAAAATAAAGCTGGTGAGCATCTAAACGGGAGTGCGTGAAATGACTGGAAAAAAGCAGGTGCTCTCTGTTTGCAATTAAAACCAAATCATCAGATTATTTATATTTCAGTTACAGTGTTGCTTTACTTTTCATTTAAAGAATTAAAATGCCACAAATGAAGAATCTTACTTCTCTCTAATAACAATCAAAGGAGTAAAAATCAGTAAACCAGCAGAGAAATGACTGAAGCATGATGATGTACTTGACTATGAATGGAGCCATAAAATGGGATAAGACTGGTGGAAAGGGTCAACATTACAATGTCATCAGTCTTATACTCTATGTACAGAGTACTGACAGTATGACTAGCAAGTCATTTTTAAGTTTAGGCGCAAAATAAAAAGGAAACTTAAAAAAGGCTAAATAAGAAATATAGCATTAGCGATAATACATTTTCAAAACTCAAGATAGGAAGCTTATGGAAATCAAAGATTAGAATGTAGGGTCATTAGCAAAATTAGCTAGTAGGGACAAAGGAGTTTTAAACATACCTCAAATCCACCAACAACTAGCAGTGCATTTATGTTGTGCTTTCGCATCTCCTCTGCAATTTTCTCAACATGCTTTGCAGGAAGTGTTCTGAAAGAAGGAAAGAATTAAATAGTTTGTTGTGTCAAGAAAAACATAATGCACAAATGTCTGAGTCTACGGCAGTGACGTTTACAATTAATAAATAATAATAATAATAAACTTTATGCTGTATGCTTAACAGTCGCTGATAACAGATCAAGACTTTACCTTTTGGTTCCCAACAGAGATCCACCTTGTCCCGTATATCCTCCAACATCAGCCCATTTAATCTCCTTAATCTGAGGGGAAGAGAACAGCAACATAAGCAATCCTAAATATTTTATTGGAGTCACATTTTAAATGTTTCTTTCCTTCCACATTTAAATGCATGAATCCTTTTGTTTCTATGTTGTTTGTCCATTTAGCACAGACCTTAATACACCCAGAAGCTCCTGTGTTAGCTACAATTCTGTATTATTTTCTGGACACACACACTCATATATAACAAAGGATCTGGACCGGTGAATACACAGAAGAGTGTCGCAGAGTCCCAGAGCACCGAGGTATAGATTTCGATTAAATCTGCTGCTGCTGCTTTCATCTTCATTGGTGCTGCAAATGATACAGGAGCCATTTTGATGAAGATAAATGGTCAGGTCGTTTGTTAAATGCTGTTCTTTGAACTATAAACTGGGGGGGGGGGGGGTAAAGGATAGGAGTGTCAAACCAGTTTTCCAGTCACGGAGCAGGAGAATAACACTGTCTCAAATTACAGCACAGTCTCACACAAAATAAACTTCCCTTACAGACTAAGATATCTTTTGTCTGATTTTAGCTTTCATTCAAGACTTCCTCCAAAGTTAGATCAGGTGAGACTCATCCGACTGACTGATGACTCTTCTGACTGACTTCTGTTGCCCTCTATGGGTTTTCGGTGGTACTGTGTCAGCTTTGGTTGAGCAGGGCAGAGGAGACATTCAGTGTGGGAAATTGGTTTACGTTAATCTGAGCAGATTATCCCGAGTTTCCCTGATTATTCTTCAGTCAAAGAGCTAGCATTGTGTACTGTGTGACTCAACAATTCTCTTTGAGTTATCGATTAAAAGATTTTATTTAGGTTTTAGGGCAGAGATTATTTGATGAATACATTTAAATTATAACATTAAATCTCCTTAGTGTGATAATCTTTCCTACAAGATTTAGAATGTAATGGAGAGAGATTGCAAAGTGGTGTATGTATGTGTGACACTCCTACCAATATCTTGGAGGCTGTTCATAGCTAACCTCAGCAGGCAATTGGCTGACATGGGAGGGTCCTCAATAGTTTAAGTTCAGGCTCTTAGTCTAAAAAAGCTGGCCATGTGTTCACTCCTGCATCTTTCTTCCTACAGTTTACAGCCATTCTGCAGCACTTTCTTTTGCACTGCAACACCTCCACAGCACACATGCATTGTTGATGATTTCCACACCTCATTGTGAATTTGAACTTTAGTTTTAATAAATTGGACTTGTTTTAATTGAATATCTTGCGTGGAATCCTTGTCACATGTACCAGTATATCAGTGCTATAGTACCCACCTGTCCTTTGGAGAATCCCTCAAAACCATCACTGACAGCAAACATCTTGTGCCCCTCAGAGATTCCCACCCTGACGGCTGAACGGACGGCAGCATTCATGCCCGCTGCAGGGGCACCAACATTCAACACTGCCACATTGAAGTTGCTCTGAGGACAGAAAACAGACATCAAATGTGACTTGAATCATCACACCAAGTAATGAAAGTATGTTACAGTTGTTGTTGTTGTTGTTGTTGTTGTTGGAGGACAGCCGATCAAGCTCCGCAGAGTGAATCAATAAATGCTTTGTGGTGTGCTCTCAGTTGTATGCTGGGCCTACAGTGGTCATTATCACAGATGCAGGGGAAGCCAAACCCAGAGGCGAGTTCCACAGCATGGAGGCTGCCAAACTGCCTCTACACTTCACTGATCTTCGGCCTGAGCTGCCTCCTTTTGGAGCTACAGCAGAAGGCTGCCACAGCTTCTGGCCAGGTTGAACAAGTCATCCCTCAGCGAGAAGCCAGGTGTCACCTGATATCACTGCACAGCAGACCAACACCGAGCCATCTGGGCTTCATATGAAGCCTATCACTACACTCGCAGGCTACACAGCAAATAAAAGCAACACAGCAAGCCGTTAAAAAGAGCTTATTATTAACTGGTTACCATAATTACAGTGACCTTATTTTCCACTTAACAGCGAGAAATAACTGAAGCCATACCTGATGGGTGCCAGCATAACTAGCATACTATAATGCACCTGTTTTCAGAGGATTGCTCACATTACTCAATTTAGCCAAACAACATATTTACAAGGAGGACACCTCTGAAAATAGCAGCAGCACGGTGCATCTTGACTGCAGTAGCTGAGCTCATTATTTACAGGCAGATCCTTAGGACAGTAATAAAAAATTAAAGATCTAAGGGTCTTGAGGAAGCCAATTCAACTCTCTAAAAATAACCTGCACTCCAGGCATGGCAGGGACTGCTACTGCATGTGAGCATTGTGTGCTAAGTGTGTGTCTGTGTTTGTACATTTCTGGCTTCTGGTAGTGGTCTGCAAACAAAGCTGACAACACTGTCGCTGTACAAAAGACAGAGGTCGGTGACTTACAATTGGAAGTTCGGATTCTGGTTTACGATGAGCCAGCAGTTTGTATGTCTTCAGGTTATTTTCAAAACTCCTGCAGTAAAACATGGAACATGCGATGTTGTTAAAACAGTAGTGTGGTACATTTTCAGTGCTGCATACATGTAATGCACAACATGGTCAGAACTGCAGGTTGTATTCTGAATTATCTGCATAGTTATTGCTTCCAGCTGCTTGTTGACTGCATCCTGTGTACACAACAGACTGGTGGTGTTCCAAAATAGCACCATGATCCACTTTCTTGACTACACACGTCTTCAGTAAGCAACTTCAAACTGAGAGAAGTGATGGCTTTGGTATGTCAAATTGGTGTTAGCACGCTGT
Source organism: Nannoperca australis (assembly GCA_036023655.1). Classification (NCBI taxonomy): domain Eukaryota; kingdom Metazoa; phylum Chordata; class Actinopteri; order Centrarchiformes; family Percichthyidae; genus Nannoperca; species Nannoperca australis. Next base: position 25,775 of record JAVQJD010078254.1, read on the forward strand.
GAGTCATACCTGCCGCGAAGCCTTACTGCCTCCTCAAACCGTTTCTCGTCCATGGCCTTCTGGACCTCTTGAGTCTAAGGGGAAAGGGGAGAGTTTTTTCACTGTTTGAGTACAGTATTATTTAATGCACTGTACTTCCTAATCCATATCAGCTGCTAAGATATAATATCTGTTGGCATGCACACTGTGATCTTTGAAATGTCTAACATGAAATAACAACTGTTGCATGTAGGACTGACTTCCTTTCCAGTGTAAAAAAAGAGTAAGCATGCTCCAGGTCAAACGGTTGCCACAATATATAACCTTGTTAGGCCTGTAATTGAATTGTTCTTGAACTATTTTGCAAAATCTAAAAATAATAGAAAGCAGATGCAAGATTTTGGCTTGAGATCTGTCAAAATCCAAACAACAAAGCCTCTTTGTGCGTTTCTACGGAGATGGGTTGCTATTACATCACCACCCTGCTTCAGATAATCATTAACCAGACAGAACTACCTCTCAAACAATACAACTCTTTAGTGAACATTAGTTCCACTCCAGGTCCAATGGGCTCTTCTGTTTGTCATCAGTAATTATCCTCCTCCAACATGTCCCAATTGACTCTGTAGAGTCATTTCCCAGTATTTGTGTTTGTATGTGCTTTGCAGTTTCCTCTACTTTTGTTAATATGTGTATGAATGTGTGTATTGAATGTGTGGCAGTCTTGGCCTGTTTCCAACCCAGTCCAGTGCTCACCATTTGTACGCACTCCATCAGAGGCAGGCGCACCGATTGGTTACCGCACAGAGAGACCACACAGGCTGGCGTGTTGGCTGTGGTCTCCAGAAGGGCAAGAACAGCCTCCACGCCCATCCGACTGGCCTGTGTGAGCAAACACACACAGATAAAAATGCGTCCTTCTCACTATCAACACCACGTTTGTTTCTTCTGTAAACCTGTAATGTTTTCTTTACCAACACATTTATCCCCAAATCCAGCCATTTCTTTTCCACACTGGACACAAGGTTGGACTAAATTCACTATATCCATCCATCCTTTTTTCTCTGCTTTGGTTTTCAAGTTAGTTTGTGGTAAACATGAAGAGATCAGTCACACTCGGTCTGTGATGTAATGCTTCACATGCTAAGCCATAAATCTGTTAATGTGCTTAACGTAAAACCTGGGGGGGCTATTTTGCCTCAGACACACACAGGATTAAACAGGAAATGCTCTAGACAACTGCACTGTTCCTACCAAAATATCTGAAATAAAGCACATGGCAAAAGTGTACACTTGGTTAAAAGTGTGCACACCTATATGAATATTGTATTTAAATGCTACAGTGAGTAAAAGGTCAAGCATGTAAATCGTAGTACAGATAATACAGATAAATCACATCCGACAATGCTGTGGTTCTAAAGTCAGTATATAATCTATTTTCCATTAGGGCGGCAACTAACAATTCTTTTCTCGATTTAACTCTAAAATATTGGAAAATTGTGCCCATTAAAACTTCCCACAGGTAGGCGATCTATTTGGATAGCATGTTTTATTCAACAGTCCAAAACCCAAAGATATTCAGTTTATCGTGTATGACAAAGCATCAAATGCTGATATTTGAGAAGCTGCAACCAGCAAATGTTTGGTTTCTGGCTTGAAAAATTTAAAAAAATTATTAATCGATTAAATAAACAGTCACAGATTAATTTCTTGTTGATTGCCTAATTGACTAATCGATAGAAGCGCTGGACCTACCAGGATGCGGTCAAAAGCAGAAGGGGTCCCTCCTCTCTGCACATGTCCCAGGATTGTCACTCGCGTGTCAAAACCCAAGCATTTAACAACAAGCTAGGAGGACACAAGTACAGGTCTTAGCAAATATTGTGGCATTATATTTGGTTATTCCTCTAATGGTAAATACTACGGTAGCTTTAACTTCTTTTTAAAAATGGTACTAATTCATCTCATGCATATTAGTAATAAAGGTGAAATTATGCCTGCAATAGTGCTGAAACTAATGTATATGCCAAAATGCATACATACATGGACTGACACATCACACACACAGACACACACAAAAATAAATCCACTGTAGAAAAGCTGAAGAGAAGGGGAAACAGCAACGCACAAGCAAGCCATTCTAATTTTTCAGTCATGTTAGCGGAGAGAGCTTAGCTTATTCTGGACATCACAGTTGATTCCAAGCAGGAAGTGCTAAATAAAATGGAGATATTCGGGTACTGTACAAGAAAACACAGAGGCCTTCAAATGAAGAACAGTTAGTGCAGGGTCATGGCACACGGTGATGGCCTCTAGGAGCAAATGTGGGAAAGTGTCAAAACATACTAAATTAAAAAAAACATATTCAAAACAACTATGTGTGATGCAGTTTTAAGGTCTGGGTGTGAGGTTTAGAGAGGGATATCTGCCCAGGGTTTTACAGCAGTAGTAGTATGGTGAAAGCTATCTTACCAAACTACAGAGTGTGTCAGATAGAGCACTCCAGAAACACAGCAACAGAGTCAAAGCCACATCAGGGCAGCAGTACAGTAGTAGTCATACAGGAGGCAGTTGAAGCTGGAACTTGCCACACAAAGCTCCGTACTTACATTCTTGATAAAGTCAGTGGTAATGGGTGTGTTGTTACGATCAATCGCCCCTTCAGCTACAATTATGATATTCAGCCTTTTCATCCCTGCTCGGTTCTACAAGAAGGGGGTGGTGGAGACACAACATGACAGAAAAATGGAGAGGCTGTGACGTGGGCTTTCAGAAGCATGGGGGCCAGACGATGCTAACTGCCGGGGGAGCAGACGACAGCTTCTTTCACAATGATAGATTGTGTGTTTGTACTTTGTAGTCAGCAATGTCCTGCCAACCTTATTGCTTGTCGTCAGTGCATGTTTATGGACTTAGCATACAGCGTCAGGATTATGTCATCAGGAGCAGGATGGATTTTTTTCCGCTCACATTAACATCTTGTTAAGACGTTAAGACTATATTTTGATGCAATGACAGACAAACTACAAGAAAACTGTAATGCCGAAAATGTTGGCTATTTGTGGCTCAGACTGATTCCCATCATCGGCGTGACTCCATGCTTCTGGCTTCCCCTTTCTTTCCTCTCAGGTACTCACATCCTTGACAATACTAGAAGTTATAGGCTTCCCATGCCTGTCAATGGCTCCCTCGGCAACTATGATTATGTTCAGCCTTGTGCCCCTGGAACGGGTCTGAATCATAAAACAGCGGCACATTTCCAGGAAAGCAGGAAAACACAATAAGACACTGGACGACTGAGACTAAACACTTCCCTTCACTTCTGCACAGAAAACTTGTGCGGAATAATACCACTGCCATGTTAAACAAGACTGCTAGGAGACATTATATAGCATCAACTCTGGTACAATATGGTCCACCATGGGGAACAAATAAGATTGCGTTACCGCAGACAGTTTCTGACACATCTTATCCTCCCAGCCGTCCTCTGGGGGCATCTCAGGGATCAACACCCAGTCTGCCCCACAAGCCAGGGCGCTCACCAAGGCCAGGTAGCTGGAAGAAAACACGGACACTTAGAGGAGATAGCGATCTCTCTGCCTTCAGAAATCATGTTTTTGGATGTTAAAAACTGCTGTTAAGTTTATCAAATGTATTCTTACCCACAGTGTCGGCCCATGACCTCTAACACAAATGTTCTCTGGTGACTGAAAGATCAGAACAGAAAATGTGACTTAGCAGTGTATTCACTAGACTGATGTATTAACAGTCATTTGAAAGATGATGCTGGATGGAGCTGAAATTAGCCTAAAGTGGTTATATGTTTGGTGTGCAATTTGAAGGGGGTATATTCCACTCTAATACTTTTATTACCATGTTACATATTCAGCATTTCTATTATTATTTGAACTTAAAGTGCACTCTAGAAATATGGAAAAAGTCAGAAATGACTTCTATTGCTATACCTGGAAATTGCTGGCAGTAAACTCGGCTGACAGGTCGAGTATATGTTTATTTAAACTTCTTTGTATTCCTTCATTTTCACTACTTCCTGCATTATCCAACTTCTATCTGCCAGTTTAGGGTGTACTATTCCTCATAGCCTCTGCAAATACAAACGTAGCTCCCCTTCACCTCTGTGCAGTGGTCATAATTGCGTCCACCACCTCAATGATTCTATGCAGGGCAGAGTCTGTCCCGATCGTCATGTCAGTTCCACAGAAGTCGTTATCGATGGAGCCGACCATCCCCACGATGTGAAGCGCCGAATACTTCTGCACGGCATCAGCTTTGATCAAGTCTGAAAGGATCAGGAAGTTAGGCCTGAACCGGTGCTTCCTCTGGCATTCGAACAGGTTACTCTCACGGTTTGCTGTCTGAATATAACATGATGAGCAGCGATGGAAACTTCTGGAGTCTGGTAAAAACCTCAACAGTAGCTTTACTGTAAGAAACATCCCTGATTACAATACAAACTCCTTCTGATTAGAACCTTGTGTTCTGAGCGACTATTTGACTTCACCACTGCCAAGATGTTAAGGTGGTAAAATCTTATCCTTTGGTCAGCTTTGTAAATAGTTAAAGAGGTAGTGGTAGTTTTTTGAGCTTGAGTAAACTAAATGGCATGAATGTACTGTGATAAAACACATCAGTGTTGGTGTTAAAATTGATATCTCTTAACAAATGTATAAAAATCTGCATTTCATGGGTTTAAAATAGCTCAACGTGCCATCTACTGCTATAAATCAGCCCTGATCCTGCAAGGCCAATGCTGACATAGTCAACCAGTTGGGACCTGCCTATGTCATGAAATGTATATAAAAAATCAGTGTCAGTCAGTCTCCCTCATGTCCCCTGACCCACACACTACGTAGCCACAGAGCCACGCCTTCTGCAGTTGTTCCCTAACTTGATGCATTTTTTTCATTTGCTGGGAGAGAGGTTTCAGGCAAAATTTGAGGGTGGAGCTACAGTTAGTTCTGACTGTGTCAGATACAGTGCATCCAGAAAGTATTCACAGCACCTCACTACTTCCACATTTTGTTATGTTACAGCCTGATTCCAAAACGGAAAAAATTCAATTTTGTGCTCAAAATTCTACACACAATACCCCATAATGACAATGTGAAAAAAGTTTTGGGGAGATTTTTGCAAATTTATAAAAAATAAAAATCAAAGCAATCACATTTACATAAGTATTCACAGCCTTTGCCATGAAGCTCAAAATTGAGCTCAGGTGCCTCCTGTTTCCACTGATCATCCTTGAGATGTTCCTACAGCTTAATTGGAGTCCACCTGTGGTAAATTCAGTTGACTGGACATGATTTGGAAAGGCACACACACCTGTCTATATAATGTCAGAGCACAAACCAAGCATGAAGTAAAGGAATTGTCTGAAGACCTCCGAGACAGGATTGACTCGAGGCACAAATCTGGGGAAGGGTACAGAAAAATATCTGCTGCCTTGAAGGTCCCAATGAGCACAGTGGCCTCCATCATCTGTAAATGGAAGAAGT
>JAVQJD010078256.1:0-52711 GCA_036023655.1 Nannoperca australis
CACACACACACACACACACACACACACACACACACACACACACACACACACACACACACACACACAGGACACTCCCAGGAAAGTAGATTTGTCTATAACTGCTCACATGAAACATGTCACATTCCACTACATCTGGACACACACACGCAGAAAACACAGAAGCCACGGGGGGTGCTCTCAGCCATCTTTACAGTACACATTAACCACTGCTTTGTCAAAATATTCACAAACTGTGTAACAATGAACTTTCTCCGTACGTCCAAAAGGCTCCATTTGATTCAAGGAAACTGATAATGATCTTAACTTCTGTCCTTACTGTGGTATACTGACCGAGGTTATAACAACAAACCAACACAAAGGATCAATAATGCTACCAAAAACAGGCCTTTTGGAGGTAGTTTACAGTGAAAGACAACACAGAGTCAACAATTCAGCCCAAGTATTGTCGGTTTCCCACAAGAAACTCATTTTGCCAAACATTGATATCAGTTGCTAAATTGCTCAAAGTGGTTTACAACTCGCGGGTCACGCCAAACCACTGAAAATGAAATGTCAAATACACATGGGGTCGCCTGCAGGGCTCATTCTTTATGAAAAACATTTTGTTTCTGCAGAAAACCATCAATAACCATGAAGCGCAAAACAGAAAACAACTTCCTTTGTCAGACACTATCAGCGGTAGTGGAAGCACTCCTTTGTTTGCTTCTGCTCCTGATTAAAACGGACTTATTTCCTGATTGGCCTTACACTCCTGTGAACCATGTGTTTGGACTAAGCTAATATCACAGGTCTACTTGAACAGGGGCTGGTGAGCAGTGGGACATTTAGTTAATGTGTACTCATGAGTAAAGCCGGGGTGGGAAGAAAAAGTTTAAATGGTACGAAGGGAGCTTTCCAAAAACTGGGTGTGTACTGGGAGAAAGCAAGAGACACGGGGCAGGACAAAGTGCGAGAGCAGAAGGAGCGGGATAAGAGAGCGAAGTAAAACGGAGAGAGAGCTGCCAATGAACTTCAGGACAGCCAGAGAAAATGGAAGAAAAAAGGGAGAGAAGAAAAGAGACCCCCGTTTTAACGCTGTTCGATTCCCTCTCGCTCTCTCCTTATATGGCAGTGTTGTGTGTGTGTGTGTGTGTGTGTGTGTGTGTGTGTGTGTGTGTGTGTGTGTGTGTGTGTGTGTGTGTGTGTGTGTTTGATACGGGCTCAGTCCCAGTGTTGCTCTCAGAGGGAGCGATTAGATCAGCCAGCGCAGACTGAAAAACTGAAACTAAAAGGGTCCTTTCCTTGCCTTTTGTAGACTGCCGCCCAGTTTTACGGCTTTCCAAAAAATCCTCCCCCCCATCAACGACTCTATGGCACTTTAAAATATCTAGAGTACTTCATAAAAAGTACTTCATGATAACATAAATGTAAATTGTGAGGAACTGATTAATGTGAAGTACATTATTCAACAAAAACTGCGTTTTTCCACATGGCAGAAAATGTTTTTTTTTTATTCTCAGTTTCTTGGGCGACACATTATGAACACTTTTCAGTCTCAAGTCATAATGTGAGAATATTTAAATAAACATTTTAATGTATGAGAGGCAGTGAAAAGGGCGGGGAGGAGGAAGGGAGAGGAGAAGAGGAGAAAGGACAAGAGATTACATCGCAATTAGCCTGTTTATGTCTACGGCTCTTCTGAGGGGACAAAAATAACCCCTGAGATCTCTGACACAGGACGGAAGGAATCATAAGAAGCCAGGATCCTCTTCTTCTTTCTTTTCCTCAACTAACTTTCTTTCTTTTTCTTTCATGTCATCTTTCCCTCCCTCCTTGTTGCACCGGACTGCTTCCCAGAATGTTCTGGCCGGAGCCCAAATGACTGGAATGCAGGAATCCAGGTAGCATGTCTGCATGAACACACGCACGCACGCACGCACGCACTGCTCATTCAGCTCAGCTAACACGTATGACCTCCATGCTCACATTGTGTAGATCAATCAACCCCGCTTGTGACGTGGGCGCGCACACTGAACGTAAACATGGAAACCCCAATCCGTTTGTCCATTGACTGTCTGTCTGTTTTGCTGCAATGTCCAGCTGTATTTTTATCACAGTAAAGTCTCAGTCAGAACTACAGTATTAGCCACAACATGTAACATCAACAACAGAGAAAATACGTTGTTTGTCCATGCCCTCAAGAACGTCACACAGAAGGTGTCACAAGGTAGACAACAAAAATGGTGGCAGCAAAAATCCAACAGTAATAATTCTCTTTTCCACTTGGAAAATACCAATCTCCTCCCCTTATCTTGTCATTTTTCTTCCCCTCCCCATCATGTCAGTCTTATCTCCCATGGAGAGGCAGAGAAAGAGAGAGGGACAGAGGGGATGGGAGGAGGGGAAGAAAAGTTTGTTTTTCCTTAGAAAACATTCCCAGCCCCCCCCCAAATTAAAAGAGCACCCACGCACACACACACGCAGCTCTTCAATCACTATGAAACATAAGTCCCATATCTTTATGTTGTGGCTCTACATGCAAACAAAAATAGTAACAATTATCTCATGAACCTCCAGCCTGACATGAGTTAAAAATGATGAAAGTCAACTCCCATTATTTCCTAGCTCACCAGTACAATGTGAGAGACTCAGTGTGACCCCCTCAAGTCGGCCGACCGGAACTCTCCCCCTCCTCAGCAGTTGACAAACTTTCCTTTTCTTTTTTTTTCTTTTCTTTTACGACGACAGCAGCCTGTCATTAGGAAGATAAGTAGCTGTCATGTAACTAGCTGTTAACTCTCTGCTGGGTTAATGCTTGTAATGTTTAGCTGCCACAGAGGTGAGACAGAGGTGAGGAACAGGAGGTCAAAGGGTCCGGTGTCAGCCGGAGGCTGCTCACCTCAGACTGGAACGAGGGAGAGTTTTTCAGCGCTCGGCACCTGAGGTGGATGTCATATTTGTGGTGTACTGTGAGTCTCCGCATGGCAAGAGTAACAATCTCCAATGAATACAAATCAAATCTACAGGTGGCTTCACATGTCAACAGCTCAAAGTGGCAGCAAGGGATAATAAATGTTTTGCACAAAAAAAAAATACCACAAGGGAGAGGCATAACGTTTTGGCAAGTCTGGGATTTTTTTTCTGTATGAGACAATTTGTATGCATGCATTTGTATTTTTCATAGTGTGAAATGTAAGTCTTATGTATTTGTATGGTACCAGACACTCCCACAGGCAATTTTATGCAGTGGGAGACTCTGTGCTGCATCTCCACTTTACAATCAGACTCACAAAATGGGACATAATATTACATAAAGACCTTCCGAGTGTAGCTTTAATTTACTATATATACTTTTAAATTATAATTAAAGTAATAACATCCACAGGTATATTCTCCCACAATATACAAGATCATTATTCAAAAGTAACCGCAAAAAAAACAAAAGGCATGTTTTAAACAAATATATCTTGATTATAAAGATGCTCAACAGGGCTTTAGCTTTATGTTTTATTACTATTAGTTCCTGTATTATGGATAGTTTATGGAACACAAATACTGTGACATAGAAGATCTACACCAAGCATCAAGCAGAAAGCAAACACGGTGTGACCTTTGTCTTCATTTAGCAATTGTATGCAACACCACAACTACATTGTAAACATTTACCATTTTGAATGAAATATGTTTATGATAAGATAAAGAACCAAGAGAATATCACTTATAGGCAAAATAACCCGCTCTGATATGTAACGGTGAACAGTCTATGGTTACAGGTTAACATGTAAAGTTGGACAGGTTACTCTCAGATTACATGCTTTCTTTAATTAACAATTACATGCATAACTGAATTGATATAGCTGGTGAATCACATTGATAATTACACTGACAATTACACAACTATAATCTAATAACAGAAAAGGATGAGGGAAATGCATTTAGGTCATTACATCATTGTTAAATTATTATATCATAACTTAATGGGTTACACCATTAATTATCTTAATATTATATGTATATTAAACTATATGATTATAGTTTCAACCCATTCAGGGGACATGTAATTGCATGCTGGAAATCTAAATGCAGACAGTTATGTAAAAAAAAAATAAAACACACACACACACACTCAAAGTGGCATTATTCGCTGTTGAATTCCTAGAAATTATGGGAATAACAAAAAAGTGCAGACACTGATCCTCAGCAGGTTCTTTCTCTACACGTCTTGCATTGATGTGGCTGCTGATGGTACACTACGTGTGAATGCATGTGTGGTTTGGTGAAATCTTCTTTTAATCAAGAGGAATTTATATTTAGGCCTTCCATTCTTTGCTCGGCACGCACACGCGCACACGCACACACGCACACACACAGAGTCCAGAGAGTCTTTTATGGCTGAAGGGCTGTTCACTCTGTCAATAAGATCCAGATGTGAGCTCAGTGGGAGAGGGGATAAAAATAGAGCAAGAGAGGTGAGGGAGACAGAAAGAGAAAGATGGAGCCAGAAAGAACGCAAGACAGACAGACTCAGAAACAATGATCTCAGTGAGAGAAGTTGGGACGGGTACATGTCGGACAGCAGACAGACTGATGGGATGAACAGAAAGGTGGGGAAAAGGTGTAAACTTGGGTTGTTTTACTGTGCTGATATTTTGTTTCTTTCTTTCTTCCTTCTCTCAAACAGAAACGCTAGCCCCTCTGATGTCACCACATTCCTACGGCTACATACACACGCAAACATGTCCCGCACACACGGTTGCCACAGACAACGAATACACATAGGGGCAGCCATCATCTTTCTCAAGCCAAGTCCACAGCTTCATCACTGTCTATCCTAAATACAGTGTTAGTTGCTTTAAAAGAAATTTGAAGCAGCAGAGCTCCCGCTGTCTTTTTGCTCAGACAAACACATTAAGGGATATGCAGGACGGTTGTGTGTGTGTGTGTGTGTGTGTGTGTGTGTGTGTGTGTGTGTGTGTGTGTGTGTGTGTGTGTGATGGTCAAAAATGCCTCCCCCAAACCCACTTCCTGCCCTGCCCTCACAATGAAGACAATTATGGCTCCTGCGAAAAGGATAACGCAGAAGAAACAGCTCCTTAAAAGGCAGGATCCATGTTGTTTTCACCTCTGCACACATTTTTCAAATTAAAAGCCAATAGAGTTTGGTTTTTAAATATAAAGAGTAGGGGTTTCAAGTCTATATGAAAGAGTGCAAAGCTGAAGCCGTTTATTATCTTCATGGACGTTTTGCTTTATTAGAAAGTGGGGGGGTGACAGCAGGGCTGCCACAGAGATCACAGGCTAATAAAGTTTTCTACAACAACACAACTATGCGGCAACAGCCTTTTCTTTTAAATGAACAATTAACAAATAAGCGTGAGAGTGGATGAGACTAACACCTACAGCTCTTAAGGTTGCATGTTTCTATGATTTACATTAAATGCAACTCACTGGTTAGGACAAAATAACAACACCTACCAAACAGAAAACAGCAACAGGCTGAAACACGCTTTTTCAGTCTGCTCCTGGACAGACTGCAGGGGGTCTTTCTGAGACATTTGCTGATGATTTTAAACTTTTTTTAGATTCTGAGACTGAAATGTTCAGTCTCCTCAGTTTCAAACCAACAGGAGATGCATCCACCAGTCAGCTTGCTTGATACGTACACCCTTCATGTTTTGACAAATTGTTTAAAACTTCAAGGTCAGATTGTGCTATTTTTAGGAACTTGCCATTTTCTTATCACAAGTGTTTTGTCTGCTCAGCCTTCATCCACAACCTTGTAACTTTTCAGTGAGTTTTAGCTGCACTGAAATGAAGAACATCCACTAGATACAATGGACAATAATATGACAATAGATGCTATAATGGGTGGGTAAAAGGTGTCAGTCCCACTGGAATTTGTTTAGGTCCCTAAATGGCAAAGATCCAGTAGTTTGTACTACACTGGAGATCAGTTACAAAGATTTTGTCCTGGTCTGACTGATTTTTAATGCGAATGGCATATCTGTAGCAAACTGTCTGAACCGTAAAACATTTCTCTCCTCCTTTCACAATAACATTTCAGAACCACACAATTGAAATGCCAACTGGTGAATAAAATGTTTGATGGGGCAAAAAAGTCGAGGCCTGGTTGAAAATAAGAAGCCTATTGAGGACTGAAGAAGGACGACATTGTTTCAGGAAGGACAGGCCCGATTACCCACAACCCCCTGGCTGTCACTGAGTGATGGGAGCTTCGTGTGAACCCTTCAAACATACCTTTGGGGACACACTCTCTCACTCTCACACACACACACACACACACACACACACACACACTACAATCTCCAGATAAATGGCAGTCATCATCATTAACCATCATCAGTGCCACAGTGATTACTGCTGTTATATTTGGCAAAATGTCCACAATGACAAAGATAGACTGCTTGTTTCAGTTTGGACATTTATACTCACAAAAGCAGTGACTGTGTTTGGTATCAATGGAAATGTTTTAATACTGTTGATTCTGGTTCAAGTATTTCTAAGTTACAGCAGTATTCATGCCAAAATGAAGTCCTGACACACATTGGAGATGTATCTACAACTCCATCACTGTCAACAGTGACAGAGTTAAACTTGCAGGTTTTGGAGCGGATACCGGAGAGGGCATTCATGCATCCAAAATCTATTTTTAAATACTCTTAAGTAATCAGCCAAGATGATCACTTCTTACAGCAACACTTCCCTGATGCCACGTCTACTCGTGACCCCTCGTCACAGGTTGCATATGTCTATGAGTTGTGATCTTTTACACCTCAGATTGTTTGATTTGAACAGTTTTGCGGAAGAAACATTTTTTTTCTCTTGCCAATAACTTTGGGAATGTATAGTTATACGCCTTTTAGTCTAGAGTACAATGAAAAGATCATTAACACTCTCATGTCTGTCTGTTGAATATAAGGCTACAGCAAGCAGCCGGTTGGCTTAGCTTAGCATAAACAAGAGAGAAGCAAGAGAAAAAGGTTATTGTGGCTCTGTCCAAAGGTAAAATCTGCTTGCCAGCATCTTTAAAACTCACTAATTGACATGTTATAGCTTGTTTTTTCTTTATCTTTACAAAAAACTAAATGTGAAACTGTTAATTTATTCCTTTAACTCCTATCTTGCAAATTATCTTGGAACCCCTCAGATTTTTCTTGCGACCCCTCGGAGGACCAACCCACAGGTCGGTGAAAAAAGTAATCCTTTAATCAACCATGTTTGACCCTTAATCTAAATATTATCAGAGTTTAAAACCTTCCCCACATCTAAACAATACAAAACAGCACACTTAAGTGACTTAAGTGAAATTTAATGGCTTCTTATCACTTCAAACAAATGTTCTCACAGTCAGTGAAACCCACAGTCTAGTTCTCTCACACACACACACACACACGAAACTCAAAAAAGGTTGGGAACCACTGACTTTGTCTAACTTCAATGCTGATGGTTCTGTTTGTATAAGCATGGTAAAGACTTGCCACTAGCCTCAGATTCTCAGATTCACCTCTATTAGCAAGCCACAGCACAGAGCGGAGGAGTGACGACGGGAAAGTGGAGATAAGAGAAGAAAGAGAGAGACAGAAAGAAAAAGGACACACGGAAGGAAAGAGAGCAGCTAGAAGCCCCTTCATCCTTTCAAAAATATTATTTGGCATCAAAATTAGTGACACACAAACACACACTGTAGCTCCATGTCCCTGTCTACTTCTGTCTTATTCACACTAATACACACACACACACACACACACACACACGTCCACATTTTCTCAGTTGAGGTAAGGTCAACATATTTTCAGTCTGACTCATAGTTTTGTCAAAACTCATCTTAGGACAAAATGTTTTACTTAAGTACAAAGTTTGGCAACAGCCTCTCAACGCTCACCTGTGAGGGGGCAGGGGAGGGAAACGGGTCACTTGTTTGGACTTTTTGGAATTTAAAAACAAAGACCAAATAGGACTAAAAATAGTCTGAGTGTCGATCGCTTTACCCATATAATAAATAATGTTTACAAGAGAAACCTGTCCTCACATATTCGCTGCTTAGGAAATCATCTATGGTAGGTGCAAATATTCTCAACTCAAACTTTAGATTAGTCTCAGAGATAAGCACGGGAAAGAATAGTACCCATGGGATCCAACATGTCTTGTGAACCCCATGCAAACACACAGAGGAGCTACACCACCTGCCTGTGAGGCTGCTTTGGCCTTCGCTGCTCCCGTCTCTCTTTTCCAACCATCCTCCTCCTCCTCCTCCTCCTCCTCCTCTCCCTGCGCCTTGATCCGAGATCCAAGCAGCCATTCGGGAACAACACTCCGACACTTCCAGTTTCTCCCCTTCCCATTTTTGCGAGAGTTTCTCAACTGGCAGCTAGAGCATGATCCAAACCGGCGGACTGATGCCATAAGACAGAAGAAGAAGGAGAGGGTGAGAGGAAGACAAGGAGAGAGACAGAAGAGAGGACGAAGCAGAATATTTCTACTGTCATGTTTCTCTGGATGACAAAAGACAAGTGAGAGAATAGAAGTGAACAGCCCAGTCAACCCACAGTTAGACCAAGGCCTAAACCCTGTATGTGTGTGTGTGTGTGTGTGTGTGTGTGTGTGTGTGTGTGTGTGTGTCCGACCACGCTGTGAACTATGCTATGCTACACGTTGCACGGGTAACACAGTTGTACCATTGTGTAAGTGACTGGGGTAGACGCAACACGACCATGACGATCATTCACGGAGAGATATGCGCATTCACAAACTCATTCTAGCATATGCATGCATAATAATGTAACTATAAACTCCCCACATCCTGGGCTTCTGGGCTTTACTAGTATAACAACTTGATAAACGTTTCTTCTTTGGTTCAAAAAACCAACAGCTTTGGATATCAAATATTGTGTTTGCTTTTCTTTTTTTCCATTACAAGGTATTCAAAATACTATTGGATTGGAATGAATCCGCCGACAGTTAAAAGTTTTATCTATCCATAACATGAGGACATGTCTTTAACTTATTGCCAATGCTTGATTATCATTTTTAACTCACCCCAGAGGACACAGTGGCCCTCGTTAACACTTGTTCATTAGCTAGCTTACAGGCTAAAAGCTAATGATGCTGCCTGCTGCTTATTTTTGTCAACCCAGGATAACGCTGGCACTGTATGGAGACTGACTAAGCAGTGGCCTGCTGCCAGCTAAAACTCAGCAGTAGCTAGTTAACTTGTTTTTGATTTGCTTTCTTAGCAGCATATCCCATTGGCCACGGTCATTAGCACACCATCAAAACCCATGGGAGCTTTAGCAGTTGAATGCTAACAAAATAGTCATTGTTATATTTTGCTAACACTCTGAAGCACTAACATTTTACTACATTGGTAAATAACCGTTCAGCTGAAACCCCAGGAACATGTTTCAGCTTTTCAGAAAGACAAATAAACCCTCTTTAAGAAAATACACAGTTACAGAAGCTAGAGGAAAAGAGCAGAGGCTAGCTAGAAGAGGGTACTTTTTACGGTGGCTGCTGCTGCACGAGTCATTTCATGAACATCCATTGTTATCATTACCACAGACTAACACCACAACAACCAAACGAGGGCTGCAACTCTTGATTATTTCACTATCAACATCAGTAACTATATTGATCAATTGTTCAATATATTTAAAAAAAAATCCATCACTAGTTCACAAAGGTGATATTTTAAAATGTAAAAATGCAGAGTCTTCAAATTTGAGAAGCTGAATTTGATGAATTAAATGATTAATCCTTCATTCAAAGTGTTGCCTTTAGGATAGATTATTTGAAATCAGTTCACTGAGCAAATAATCAACAAATTATTTAAATTATAACATAATGTTTGAAATCACAGCAGTACGCTGTGCTGAGAATAGTAGAAACAGTGGAAAAATAGCAACACTTTGGGCTGCTGTAGAATGACAATAAAGCAGTTTTCTAACACAAGCGTAATAGTCTGGTGCCCACCAGATGATTAAAGGTAAATGCTGACAGGCAAAACTAATGGACCTAATCCGTATGTGCAGCTGTAAGAGTAGGACCTGCAAGTTGTTATCCTGACTTCTTCTATGTATCTGGAATTGATTTTAAGCTATTTTGTGGTATCTTTTTTTCCTTTTTCTTTTTTTATTGAAGATATCAATTAGCGGAAACTATAATGTAAACCATAGGCGACTCCTTTTAGGACATGGCAGCCAACAGTGCAGCCCTGCATCAGGTGAATCATCAACAAACGTGGACTGCAGATGTATGACTCGGACAGAAAACTACAGGGAAGAATAACATGACATTAGAGAAACCCTGACAAAGATATAGCACACTGTGTATCTTTGGCACACACACAAACAATCTTTAACAGATGACCCCATTTTCAAAGTAGTGTAAGAACCAGGTGAAACCAGTATTCATAATCCATTATTTACGTCACGTACAAACACGTATACACACTTTAGTATATAGAAATGTGCCTGCGCACACACACAAAAAGAATCTGAAATACCAGCTCTGCAAGAAAGTGCTGTTTCAGAAGAGGCTTTCCTTACATAAGCAAACTGCTCTGTAATTACATTGGGTGGATCCACACAGACTGAAAGTTAGGAGAGAGTTAGAAAGAGACAGTCAGGAGGGGAGCGACTGGAGCAAGATATGAGGCTAACAAAGAGGAAAAGAAGGCAGAAGAACAGTCCAACTGTTATGACTTCCCACTGGCGGGCTACAGTGAATTAAAAAACAAAAATCCAGGAGCTCTCCTTAAAAGGGAAAGTTAAAACTTTTCAAAGCATATTGCAACTGTCATCAACCAAGAGGAAGGACATCCAGAACTGTTTTCCCACAGGGTCCCCCCCCCCCGCTGTGAGAAACCAGATGGAGCCTCATGTTGTGATTTGTTTGCAGTGACACAAATGTCATTTTAGCACATTCATTTATTTATATTTATTTAATAAAACCTTGATCATTATCACACTTGCTAGGCCAAGGATTTTAACCTTTAATCATTTGTATTGCTAGTAGAAGCTGAAGGTGGCATGCATTTAAAAAGTATTAAAAGCATGAAGTATATCTGATTCTGATTTAATTCTTCTTCTTGATATTAAAGGCATGTGTTCAAACAGTACTAAAGAAAGTTAGTGGAATCAACATTTTGGGAAATACGCTCATTTGCTTTCTTGCCCAAAGTTAGATGAAAAGATTGATCGGTCTGCTATGTAGTTGGAGCTAGTAGCCAGTTAGCTTAGCGCAAAGCCTGAAACGGGGGATAAACAGCTAGCTAACCTCTGTACAAAGGTAACAAAATCTGTCTACCAGCAACTCTACAAATCCAGAATTAACACTTTAATTCTCTTTGTTTAATCTGTACCAAAAGAAAGCATAAAAACTTTTTATTTCTTCTTTTTGTTTCTTTTTTATGTATGATTCATTCCTTATTGTGTAATTTTGTTGTTTCTGTTCACTGATTCTTGTTTATCAGGTCTCTCTTGGAAAAGAGATCTTAATCTCTCTTTTTTTTTTTTTTTTTACTAAAAACTTGTCATTGTGACGTTTTACAGACGGTTGTGTGTCATATGAATCATATCAGACTATTTCTAGACTAGATGCAGCTGCCAGGCAACCCCAATGTTTTCTGGACTCTTTTTCAGCAAGGAGCTTTTGATTTGATTTTGTGTTCTATGGTTAGTTACCTATGAAAATTACTTTCTCAAATCAAATATCAATAAATCCTTACTCCAAAGAACACATAACATTTTTGTTGTGCCTTTCCCAAAAGCAATACTCCAGGCAGAGACAGAGAGGGACAGAGAGAGAGAGAGAGAGAGAGACAGAGACAGAGACAGAGACAGAGAGAGAGAGAGAGAGAGAGAGAGGCAAAACATTTAGCGTGTGTGTATATACACGAGTAGAGGACAAGATGGCTGGAGCTAGGGGACGTTTTCTCTCCTCAGTTCTCTCTCTTGGGATTCTTTTAGGTGCAGTTCTCTACCGTCACTGGAATAAGCAGACTCAAAATGTCTACGAGCCTGCCTATGTATCACTGAAACCACAGATATTTGAAGTGTGACCTTTTGCTCTTCTGATTCATCCCACCTCTTCCGTTCTGAGTCATGGAGACCTTCAAAACCACATCCTCATCCTTTCATCTCCCCTTCACCTTTACCTCACCCAGCGTCCCTCAATAAACCTGGGTTGACCTATTGCATGTAAAAAAAAAAAAGAACCCCTAGCACCCACACTATATCCTTTATTTGTGTGTGTGTGATGTGTCCTTTAACTTTACTTTTAAGTCTGCTTTCAAAGGAGTACGTTGCTTATTGCATAAGCTCCTTCATCCCCATTGGTCACAAAATAAAAAAGGTTGGATGGTGCACCAGTTGCAACAGTTGGTTCTGTTGGACCCTCACAAAACCATTAAACAAAACAAGTTGATTCTGATGTCGTTCTGTTTGCTCATTGCTTCAGCATTTACGCATCTCTACCTTTACTGTTCCTCTCTACATCTGGAGGAGAAGAAGGGATTGAAACAGAGCAGTGAAAGAAAGAAAAAAGGCCGGGCAGAGGGAAGGTATTTGATTCCATGTGGGTGGCCTGATAAAACAAAGTCAGTCATAAATCTGAAACTATAAACACTGCGCTTTTAGACCTAATCCATGCAGAGCACAGCATAGACCAATTTTTCTGTCTCCTTTCCTTCTCTCTGGCTTTCTATTTCCCTCTCTCCTTCACCTATTAGCACTCCTGCCATCCTCCCCTTTAAACCTGCACTGGCCTCATCAACGGGATAAAAGCTAATACATGGACAAAGGACTTAAGATATAATTTGTCTTGTTTGCTTAATTTATTATTATATATACACACACACACACTTGTATAACCTGATTGAAATAGGGATGTTGCAAATTTTAGATGTTTTGTATGGCTGCTTGTATTGACATCAAATTTAAACGTGATGCATTTGACAAATCTTGCTTGTCAAATAAAAAAAAAAAGGTAGCACCAGTACCAAAACAGATATCATATTAAAATATGGTCACTTCTGACAACACAAAAATGTTGTGGAGTTTCAGCTCCTTTGGGAAATTGTTATGCAACAAGAAGAGAAGAAGGAAAAATGGGCAACATCCCTGCTTCCTGCTAAAGTGAAAACTACTCACACATAATCCATCAACAGGAAGAAAAAGTGTGTAGTGTGTGACTTTTTCATCAAATCAGTACATATCCAGTAATACGTTACAGTTCTATTTGTTTGAAACTGTCTGTTCAGTTGCTGTGAAGGATGAGATGTTCTGTACCTGAGAGGGGCTCATTTTACACTGATTGGACAGACTGTGGTTACCAATTTAACACATTTAGTGGATGAAAAAGAGCCAGTGCTGCTTTCTTTCACTGGTTTTATGTTCAAGTTGGGGTTATAATAATAATAATAATAATAATAATAAGACGATTCTTATATGATTCTTATATAAAGAGGTCTTACATCAGAGTTTTTATGTTTAAATTAATGTTAATAAGCATCTTTATTTTCCCCAAATCTGTCCAAGTTTGAGGCACCAATTTGGGAACACTTGTTGTTGTTGGTCCCAAATACATGTTTATTTTTGGTCAGACTTTATGCCACATGGTTTTGAAAACTAATCACAACATATCAAGATGGATATTGAGATATTTATTTTGTTCATTTGACCCACCTTTGGTTCAACTAAAAAACAACCTTTTTCTACCGTCTTCTTCTCCCGTTACCGCTCATTCACTCACTCCCCCCTCCTCCATGACTGTTTCCTTCTCCAACCCACTCTCTGTTCTATTTTGATCCTGTAACTTTTTAAGCCAGCCAAGTGTTTCCTTCCAACTCCCTTCTTTTTTTGTATCCGTCTCTCTCTCTCTCTCTCTCTCTCTTTCTCTACCTGACATTTGGCTCTGCAGCCTGCCTCACACCAAGACAAACGTTATGACCTCACTTCACTGAAATGTTCCAGAGACAAAGAGAGAGACAGAAAAGAGAAGAATAAGAAAATATGAGAAAGTATGAGCTGAAAACGAAACCCACTGATCAAATACTGATTCAGACTTTGACTGACCTAGCATCTTGAAGTATGACAAATGAGATGAGAAGGGATGAAGTAAAGGGACAAAGGAATAGTGAAAAAAAGTAAATCAGAAGCAGATAAAGGGGAAATGATTTAGAGATTTTGATGTCAGAAAGTGGGCACTGTGCTGTGGGTGAAATGAGCCACACTCCAGTCTCCAGAAAAGGAAAAGGCTCATTCTCTCTCCTCTAACTTTATTCTTCCTTCCTTACTGTCTCAGAAAGTTTTATGTCTGCGCTCCATTTTAGCTTGGCAGGGATGTTATTCCATTTAGTCCAAATCACACACACACACACACTGTTACCGTGCACCAGAGCTGGAAGGAAGTACTCTAAACACATTGTGTTGGCAAAACTGTGGTCTCCAAACGAACAAGCCATTGATATATCCCAGACAAACAATATGCACATGCACACACCGGTAGTGCTGGACAACATCAAACACTTCTGTAACCACAACAACTTCCCATTTCCTTAATCCAATTTCCTGCCTGTTGAGGTCACTCGCCAGTTACTGCTAATGTAGCAACAAGGAGAGACAATGGGCAAGAGAGTTAAACAATCAACAGCTAATGAAGATCAAAGCGATAGATCTTAATAATATCAATGGGCAGCAAAGCAGCTTTGTAAGAGAATGTCAAAGTCAAGGAGTGCCAGGGGAAACAAGGAAACTGTGTTTTTAGAAAATACAAACAAAATGGTCCAGATTACTGAAACATACAGTGACAAATAAGGCAACATTTGGCCTTAAAACCAGAGCAGAATGAGTCCAGGGCTGCAAAAGAGTCACTGCAATAAAAAAAAGCAATCATGATGTATGTAAAGCAATGCCCTGGATGATTTTTGCAACCTTATGTCCTGAACTCAGACTGGATGATAATCTCTGTGTTGTTAATACTTGATCCACACCTATAAAGAGTCACACCCATGACAATAACTTTGACTTCAGGCAAAAACCTCCAGGAGAGGCAATGTGTGCGTGTGTGTGTGTGTGTGTGTGTGTGTGTGTGTGTGTGTCTGTGTGTCTGTGTGTGTACACTTGAGTGTACTGTGAGTAAGGGTAGCTTGTATGGCAATGAATGACATTGTCCCCAGAAAGGAACATTGAGTTTACATACAAACAGACACATTTAGTTCCCACTGCACTGCACAAGTCGAACAAATCAAATGAGTGGCTAATGTTAACAAACATTACAAAAAATGCACTGTGTGCAGTTGCTACACTAAATTAAGTATTATATACTTATATACTGCAA
Organism: Nannoperca australis; assembly: GCA_036023655.1. Classification (NCBI taxonomy): domain Eukaryota; kingdom Metazoa; phylum Chordata; class Actinopteri; order Centrarchiformes; family Percichthyidae; genus Nannoperca; species Nannoperca australis. Next base: position 15,337 of record JAVQJD010078256.1, read on the forward strand.
GCTGCTTAATCTGGTTATTTATAAAAACATGAATTTATTGTAAATTATCTATATATTTAATATGATATTGATCAGTTAACCTTTGTACTGCTATGATATAACAAGCCAGAAGTCTCCCAATGTTTAGACACTGCTGAGTAAATGCAGCATCACAGACATCACACATCCAATCTGTGTTTGGGTGAACTGTTTATTTTGTTCCCTCTCTATGACTATAATTCTAGCACAGAGACAATCGATATTGGATGAAACAAATAAATGATTACAGACACACAAACTCAGCAGGGCTTGGTCCACTCCTTATGGCCCTTTGTCTGAGATTTGTTTAATCAATCTAATAACATCCTCTGATGTTTGTTTAACACTGCTCAGCCTTTAATGGCTTCTGTATTGTAGCACTCACTCCCAAATGCACTCTGAAATTAACCACATGAGTCCTGATTCACAGAACTTCATAAAAACACAGGCACACACATGCACCTTTGGGTGTAGCTATGAAACCTTAAGAACAAACCAACCGAGACAACATTATGGTCAATTTTTTATCAACTGGTATTATTTCAAAACCCACCTATCGTCTATTAACACAATAAAAATCCAGCTTAACCATATTTGAGACAGTAACAAATAAAAGTTTAGTGAAGCAAATAACCATTTTAGGCTGCAACATTAAGACACTATGCAACAAGAGAGCACTTGTGCACTTGCACACACAAGGCATGGAAAATTGTAAAAAGATGTACTCACCACTCTGGGCTTGGTCCTCTGAGGGGTAGCTGTGGATGCAGTGTCCTCTGTACTCTTCTTCTGTTGCCCAGCTTCTGTTATTCCACTGGTGTTGGTCTCATTTGGTCCTTCTGAAGCCAACACTGAACCTTCAGCTCCATCCCTGGCTGCTGGAAGAGGCCCTGGGCTCTCAGTGTCCCTCTCAGAAGTGCTCAGTTCCAGAATATATTTCTGTGTCACATCCTCCAGAGATGGGGCATCTTCTCCTGGAGGCTTACTTAAGGTTGGAGGTTCTGCAGTGGGTTGGACGGCAATGAAGTCTCCTTCTTTCAGTGGCTGAAGGTGTGGAGGTGGAAAGATGGGGATAAAGGTGGCAGGTTCGCTGGCATGGCGGACATGCTTGGGCCTGGTTTTGGATTTGGACTGCAGTGGGGTTGGGGGAAGAGGAGGGGTGAGGTTGGTTTGGTTGCTGTGTTCCCCTTGTTCCTCTGAACCCAGTTCTGGGGGCTCAAATGGGTCTTCATGAGAGAAAAACTGAGCCAGTCTGTTTGGACGCTTTCTGGGGGGGCGACGAACCATTCTCGGGGACAGAACCCCAGCTAGCTTGAGGTCAAAGTTAAACTTCTGCACCTCTTTCTCTTCTCCACCTTGGTCTATTACATCATCATCTTCATCATCATGGTTATCAGAGCGGGGGGTGCACTCTGACTGGGAACGAGCCTTCTTGACTTTATTACTGCTGTTTGCATGGTGATGCATCTGTGTCGCCAATGTGTGTTTAGGCTTAGCTTCTGGCTCCCACAGTTTCTCTCTCTGCTCGCTCAGGATTGGCTCACTGCTGGAAGGTGGGATCTGGCCAGGTTGATCTAGTTCACTGATTGGCTGAGTGCTGCCAGTCTGACCTCTGAACTGAGGGTCATTCTGGGAAAGTAAAGGGGCATCGCTGCGGCGACTGGGGTCACTGAAAGACTTCTTCTTGGGAGCTTTGCCATTGCCATGGTCATCTGTCATCAGTCTGTCCATTGCACCTGGCTCAGAAACGATGCTCCTGATCACACCACTGTAGTCACGAACGGCATCATCACGGAGCCCGCCATCACTGTAAACTGACAAGTCACTGGCCACACTGCCCTTGTATTCTGACAAGGTGGCCACAGCAGATGCCTCTGGAGCACTTCCTACTCCTTTGACAGACAGGGATCCTAACAAGTTGCTGTCTACAGAGGAAAATTTGTTATTCCCTTCCTCTGCCACAGAACAGCGTCGCTGAGGCATGGGGTCACTGAGAGAGCGGTAGACTGTGGACTCCCCATTTCCGACAGTTGCTATTGTTGACTCTGCATTACTGCCATTACTGGAATCAGAGCCTGTGTTGTTATTACCAGATGGGGAGAACTTGCGCCTTCGACGGACAACACTTGGGGTCGCAGGGGCTTCAAGTCCTCCTCCTGCAGTGCCTGCTGATCTCTGCGACGCAGCACTGTTGGTGTTGATTTCTTCACTGGTAGTGTTGACACTGTTGATACCAGCAGTGCTGCTCAGCTCCCTGATGATACTGTCACTCTCAGCCATACAGACAGGAAACAGCAAGGAAGGAGGTGTGCTGCCTTCATTCAGACGATTTGTACAATTCACGCTGTTCTCGGTCATTTCTTCCCTCTCCTGCTTAAACCCTTCCACCTCATGGAGAGCCGATTGCTTCCATACGGTGACAGGCTGACCTAGCACATCCCTAGCAATACGTGAACCTAAATTAACCCCTGCTGACCCCAAGAATGACCTCTCGGAGGGTTCACTGGGGCCTGTCTCTGACTCTGTTACAATCCCTTCATCTGTTAAACTAGACTCATGGCCTGAAAGTTCATCCACAGAGCGGTCGTAGAACATACTTTCCTCTGAGTCGCCCTTCAGCAAGGCTCTCTCTGTCTCTCTACTCTGTCTCTTTGCCTTCTCTCTGTATGCTGTGCCCCTGGTGTTTAGCTTCTCCAACTGCATACTTTGTCCATCCCTCTCACTCTCTCTGTTCTCTCTCTCCCTCTCATGTTTATCGCTGTCTTTTGTGGTCTTAAACTCAGCCTCTTGATCTGTCCCTGCCTCATCCTTAACACTCACTCCTGCTTTCTCCTTCCCCTCATTTGTTTTCTTGACCTGGAAACATTTTTCCTCCAAATCATCATCAGTTTTCCTTACATCTACATCATCATAATGATCATCTTCATCTTCCCTAGTACTCATCTGGCAGATATCATGAATGACCTGCCTGGCTTCCTGCACATACTTCTCCTGCAATCGATGCATCACTTCCTGATCATCATCAAATCCATAATCCCTAATTCTTTGTCTTCTCCCAACTCTAAATTCACCGCCATCACTTTCTACCTCTCTATCTGACACAGACACACTCCCTTGATCCCTCTCTCCATCCAAGTCAAGCTGCTGCTCAGAGGAGCTCCTCTTCGTGGTGCCACTTGTCAAGCAACACCTCACGGATGTTGTGGGTTTGTCTGAATAAGTGAAGGATTTTGCACGTCGCAATGTGGCGGTCAGATCTTTCAGTGATGGCCGACAACCAGAAGGTAGAAGGGTCCCGCCATGAGTCCGTGAGCCCATCCTGTACACTGATGAGCCCTCCATGACCCCGGATTTGTCTCCACTTGTTTTCCGCACCTTGAGGTCTGACAGGTCCGATTTCAGAAAGCTTAAGAGTGACATAGTTTCAGAGGTAATATCGGGGTTGGACATGGATATTCGGCTTTTATCATTATCATCTAACCCATTCCCACCTGTTCCTGTCCTCCTTGATGCAATGGCCTCACCACCCCTAACCCCGCCTTCTCTGGCAAGTACACTAGGTAAGGGGGTAACTGTAGGCACAACCTTGGGGCGCACTCGCATAGGGGTACGGGAGAAGTTATCTCCATGGCCAAAGCTTGGGGATCGGTACATGGTAAAATTCCCATGGTACGTTTTACTCAGCATGGATGAGGATGCAGTTTTGCAAGTGCTGCCTCCTGCTCCGCCCGTGTTAAAAAGCACATTTGCTGTTCGGCTGGCGCAGCTAGCCTGGTCCTCCTCCTTCAGCGTCTCAGTGCTGGAGTATCGGCTGCTGCAACGTGAACCACCTGGACTAGAAAGAAATGGGGGGATATTGACCTTTGACACTCGTGACACACCAGGAAGTGTTGTAGACGTCACAGGTGAGGAGATGCGCTCCCATTGCTGCACCCTGGCTCTGTTACTATGATTACTGAGTTCTCTTGCAGAGTAGTTCCGAGATGCTGTTCTCGCAAATTCTCCTCCTTTGTTTTGCTGGTGGTGCCTCTCCAAGTGCTCCATTGTCAAGCATGTGTCACTGTCACTGTCTTCTGATTCGCCATCATGATCATCATAATGATCACGGCCTGTTGCTTGAGCAGCTCCACTGACCTTCTTCTTCTTTCTCAGTGAGCGACGGCGCACTGCTTCTCGACTGTGAGGGCCTAAAGAACCAGGGCTGTCCTCGTCACTGCCTGAAGACTTGCCAATGCCCCTAGCACCCCAGAAGCCATTTTTACTGCGGGATAAATAGCTGCTGCCTCGCTCTGTGGGGCCCCTTTCTCCTGCTCTGTAGGAGATGGAAGGAGCAGGGCCAGGAGGAACACTCCAACCACCTCCTCTTCTTTTTCTGGTGTGCTCCTCCTCTTCGTCTCCAGAGCTAAACCTCCAGCGGGAGCTGAGGGGAGCGGCAACTCTTGCTGGGGCTCTTAGCTCAGCGGAGGGAGCTACAGTAGAGGAGGAAGAGGTAATGGCTTTATCTGGAGCTGGAGCAGAGGAGGGGGAGGAGGAGGTAGGGGCTGGCGCTCTAGAGGAGCTATGTGAAGAATGTAAACTATCCCTGGGCAGCCCGACCCCCTGTCTATCCCTTCTCTCCCTCACTGTCGGCTGCTGAAGAGAGGAGGAGCAGGAGGAGGTGTCCAAGCTCTCCGGTCGACTCCAAGACGAAGTAGCAGGGGGTTGAAGGTCAGGGCTGGGGTCAGATGTCAACCCTGTCGGTCTGGGGGTCTTATGGACAGCCTCTGCCTCAGTGCTGGGACTATGAGATCTGTTTGGAGATGGGTTAATCCTAAGGTAGCGACTACCCCCAGTGTAACTGCAACTGCTACTGCTTTGAAAAGTATTTCTGCCAGAAATGTTATTAGAACTATGTGTCTCTATGTCTGCTTCCTCATCATTTGAGTACTGCTGGTGGTCAACTTTGGAATCAAAGTCCATACCGTAGCAAAAAGTCTCTTTAGCAGTACTGCATTCTCTGCCTTGTGTTCCAGCTATACATTTACCATGCAAAGACAGGCTATTGGCTTCATTAGCAGAGTTGCAAGGTGAGAGTTTGTCACTTCTATCCAAGAGAGGAGCACTCTCACTGGGGCTGAGCTGGTGTAGATGGCCTCTGCTGGCTGCTTTTAGATTGTCACAAGTGTCAGTCTTGTGCTGCTGCCTAGCTTTGTCTTGTCTCTCATCAAAAATCTGTCTAATTTTGGTGACACTGGGCCACTTGTCGGAGTGCAGGGGAATAAAGTCACTGTGGTGTGTAGAGAGGTAACTTCTGTGAGATTTACAGGGTGGAGGAACCCCTCTGCTAGTGACATCCTCTTCCTCATCTGTTGTCAAAGTCTTTCTGGGATCAGAGGGACATGCATTGATCTGTGAATAATCTCTCTTACCAGAGTTGCTGCTGCTGTCGGTTGATAAACGTGTAAAATTACGTTTCTCGCCTTTCTTCTCGGTGTCCGAGCCGGACACAGAGTCAGTGCCAGAGTGAAAGTTTTGCAATTTGCTGTCTGCAAGAGACTCTGCAGTAGTATTATCACTATCCTGGAAATATCCACCACCGCTGTCCTCGTGAAAAGATTTACGAGACGAAGACCCGTCTCGCCTGGAGCCTCTGGCCCGCGGAAGAGTGCTGGTCCTCCGCGTCACTGCTGCGCCGTCGCCCGGTGAGGCTCCGTGAGTCCCGGCGGAGCCGCTGCTGCTAAACTTCTCAGTGAGTTGGCGGATGGATGGAGAAATAGAGGAGAGAGGAGTGGAGGAGCCTCTCTTTGGATCTGCGGTTGGGAGGCCGGCGACGGTGGCAGAGATTTTGGAAACTTTTCTTGACACACTGACATTACTCGTCGCCAAGGGCTGTTCTGCTTTGCTGGGCTCCGGGGGAAGGGCGACGCCAGCTGCCTCCAAATCCTTTGATTTGTGTTGTTGGTCTTCACTACTGTTGGCGCTCCAGGACCCCAGCTTTTTGAAAGAGACGCTGCGATACACGGCCGCGTTATTCCTCTCTCTTTCTGCCATTGTTCATGTCTTTGTTTGTCAGATTTCACACACACATTTTAACTCCACAGATATTACAGATCCAAGCACCTTTGGGAATTAAGGTCCATTTCCCCCCATGCAGCCTAACGGCATGAACACCCTACCATAATCACTGTTTTTAAAACGGAACTGTCGGCAACGCATCACACTGCACACTAACGAGGTTAATCAAGTCATAAACTCTTCAGTGAGTAGGTAGTTGAGTGCTTCTTTCATATCAAAACTTACACGTTGTCGAATCCCGAAAAACGCATCCGTGCAAAGAGGAAAACGCTACAAGTTTCTTTTGGCCCAAACTTTCCCAACCTGTTCACAAAACTTTTCCATTGTGATGGATCTCTAAACCTTTTGCCTATTGACAGGTTTGCACGCCCGTACGGACCCGACGCATCATTCACTGTTAATTCCCAAACTGTTTGTGGATTCCTTATTTTGGCATGATTTGGTTTTCCGTGACTTATGTTGTTTTTTGCATGTTAATGCCTGAGATAGGGCAGAGGGGGTGGGCGGGACTAGGGGTATAGGGGCTGTCATAGCCCCCTCGGGGATTGAGAGGAAAAGCTTTTTTTCTTTTTTGATAGAAGGCAGATACTGTGGACAAACTAGATGTAATTATAGCCCTTTCCCTTGCGAAAAAAAAAAGACAGTAACACTGTCAGGAATTTGAGACAGAAAACATTAAGATTTTCGAGCAATATTTTCGACCTGTAGCATTTCTGTAAAACTTAACACTCACATCCCTGTGAAGATATTACTATAAACACACCATTGGTTTCCTGAATGCAGAATAAACACTTTAGAGGCCTGCCTTCTGTTTAGAGGAAGATGCTCGCAGAGGAAGGCAGATAATTATATAGCCTTAGATTTAACACTACATTGGTAAGTGCATTTTCGTCAATAGCTCTATACCACATTGTGTTATGATGGTGTTGGTGAATTAGAGTGTCAGCATTCAAGAAAGGGGTAGGGGGGGTGGGGGGGTGGCAAAGAAAAAAGTTTTCACTCGTGCACAATAACCCCTCTGTGGTGCTTCTCATGTGGCTGTCTGCTTAACAGGTCCTTTTGTTCCAGAGAGGAATTCTCCCATAGAGTAGAGTAGACGCTGACTGCAGTGCCCTCCACAGTCTGACCTGTAAAGTGTCCTGTGGTGGTAGATATTGGAGCTTAAATCACTGATGCAGGATCCGGTTGTTTTTATAATTTGATAGGACTTATTTTAACCAACCATGTAGAACTGCTTTCAAAGTTGGCTGCGGTTTAGAAGCTCCAGATTCAAGTTTTGGGATATGACTTTTGCCCAGTAATTAGCATGGTAAACTGTAGAAGACAGTCATGTTGCCAGGTGAAATTTACCCCTAAGATATATAATATACACATATGACATCAGAAAGGTCATGATAAAAAATGATGATACATTATGATACCAAGCTGAGAGGACAGGGAGAGTAAAAGTTGATACTGTGTTGTGAAGTCAAGGCATCTATGACAGGCTGCGTTATGTTTTTAATGGCCGTTTTCTGTTAGCTTTACATTATGACAACATTCAAAACATTTTCACAAGCAACTCAAGAGGCCTGCATGGTAAGATAAAACAAACTCAGATATACAAAGCATAAATGTTACTTTTTCATCAACATAATTATATCTATGTAACAAAAATAAAATTCCTGATACTACTCTGTGTTACAGTATTTTACAAAAAAATAAGAATTCTTCTAAATAATACTGATTGACACAAATATGTTGGCACAGTGCACAGACATCGGAATTTCTCTAAGCTGACACACGACACGTTTCAGACAAAATAAATCGGACGTCACAAATATTTCACCAAACAAACAAACAAACACATAAGCAATAACATCTGTGCAGTCACTTTTCACTGAAGCACAACACAAGTAAATTACTACGTTACTGAATTTGCACACTGTACAGAGACGCGTACATTACTAAGTTCCATACGTTTTTAAGCACATGACCACAAAATGTTCCTTGCATTTAAAATGTATGAAAGTTACATGTTCACATTAAACTCACATTAAACACAACATTTCTTCCCTCATGGGTGCAGAACTCTTAGTTAACACATACAGCATTAAACCACCATTATCCACCTCTTGCTAAATGTAAAATCAATATTAATTTATGTTGGCATAAGTGATACCACACATAAGTGTATCAGCTAAATGTCACAGTTACCCATATAACGGCAATGTAAAATCAGGTCACATTAAATTCCACTGTGTTTTTTCAAAAATAAAATTTGAATGAATTTCAATTACCATTAAACTACAGCAAAACGCAATTACAACGATCTACTACACATCCTTATGCCCATTTACAATGCAATCTGCATTCATGTTCATTTCATGAATGTTACAGCTTACAACGTCATAAACTTAATAGCTCAGTTACCTGGTATAACTCCATAAGAAATAGCAAAATTAGACTGTATTGTTTATGGTTACAGCTCTCAAAGCAGTACTAAACAATTCACTTGTACTCTACAGTACCTCTTCAAGGGTACAAAGCTCATTGTCATAAATGCCTCTATTCCCTATTATTCATTCTTTATTGTATCATCTCTATAACACCAAACTTTCATCAACAGAAGTCACATCTTGGAACAGAAATCCTAATTTCATGGGAATGTCTCACACACTCACAGGAAGTGGAAAACCGCAGGGTTGAGCCTTAATTTAGACTCGTCCCCTCAAGCCCATACATCGCATTTTTGCTTCCCTCTAAGCATCTAATGCATCTGATAAAGATTTTTTGAAATGTATTAATGTTGGGACAAACTTATAGCTGGATGTTTTTTTGTTCACTGGATAATTTAAAGAACACATGCAGAAAAACATGGACTGATTGCCTATTTTAGTGTGGTATGAGCTGGATGTTTTAGTTTTTTTGGCATTGGTTTTATCTCTGATTGTAGGAGTATCTAATTCTTACTGAATCGTTTTATTAACCATACCATTGTAAGAAAGAACAGAACCAGCATTTCAGAGCAGTGGGGTTACAGCAGTGGGGTGCACACACCATCCAGTGGTGAAAACATGCAACAACAAGCCTTACAACTTGAATAATGTTGAAACATGTCACTTTTACGGGAACAAAACTGCAGAAACCATCATATAAAAGTGTATTTACTCCATATAAAAACATGCAGTCGTAAACATTTACAATCACTTTGAGCATTTTACATGGCTTTGTGCCATGGTGGATTCTCTTGAAACATTTAAACCTCTCCCTCCAGATCACACATATCTCAAAATCCTTTCATCTTAGATGAATAATCGATATAATCTGTGGAGACACAGTTCATTATTTTATAGCATTTTCTTACACTGCAGTTCACACTGTGAAACAAAAAACAAAAAACTCAACAGACAACAAGGACAATGCAGAAAGTGAATGCTGTGGTCTGCAGACGGTATAATCAGCATTTACGTGTACAGTACATGCACAGTACTCCTCAGCCTCAGTATTTAATCAAGTAAAGACAACACAGAACCAGGAATCTCAGTCCAAAGTGCAAACTGAATTCCCCACAGAAATATGCCCAAAGTCTGTGATGACTGTCATGGTTGAGCCAATTCAAGATTATATGAGTAAGACGAGAAGTTCGATTTTCTTTTCAACTGTGGGGCTTCCTCCTCCTAGTTCTCTCTGTTTTATGCTCAGAAGGCTTCTTGATATGCCAGAACCTCTAAATCCTTTTTAGGCCCACTCAGGAAGGCGAGGGTACAAGCAAAAAGGACTGCAGCTTACATTAGAACATGCATGAGGAAACCTGCTAAAAAACCTTAGCAACCAATTTGCATCATCCTTGGATCCACCACTGGTGGGGCAACAAGGCTTTCAGAAATGTTTGCTCACACGCTGCTGCCCTTGTCCCTGAGGGTGGTGACTTTGAGCACAAACCTTCTGGTGCTCCGGCGGTAGCGTGGCTGGGTGAAGTAAAACAGAATAGGGTCCAGGAAGCTGTTCATGCTGGCAAACGGCCTAGTGCTCTTATAGATGATTGAAAACAAGTTTCTTGTCTCGCATGGCGCATTGGGCAGAGTGCGCACCACCAGGTACATGGTCTTGGTGAGGTGAAATGGCAGGAAGCTGATGCAGAACACCGCTGCCACCACAATGATCATCCTCACCGCCTTGTCCCGTTGCTCCCCAGTCGCCATGGAGACACCCTGGTAGGACACTGGGCGGCAGAGGATGTGGGCCATCCGAAAGTAGCACACCATCACCCCCATGAAAGGCAACAAGAAGCCGAGGCAGGTCAGAGCCATGCCGTAAGGATAGTAGTCTACTGAATTCTTTGGCGTGCTTAAATCGTAACACACTGTGCGGTTTCGCTGGATTCCAGTGGCGGCGAAGTGAAAAGTTGGCGCGCACAGGACGGCGACCACCAGCCACACCCCTCCACAGACACACCAGGCCAGCCTGCGGCCGCCTTGCTTGGGCCACATCGCGAGAGGATGGCAAATGCCCACATAGCGCTGCACACTGATGCAGGTGAGGAAGAGGATGCTGCCGTGCAGATTGCTAAAACAGGAAAATGAGAAAAGGTTACTGTTACTGTTAAATTAAATCTTGTTAAGCTGCATTCTTTTGCACTGCATTGTATTGCATCAAATTATACATCTGTAAGTGGTGATGTCACCTTGTATCAAACACCAGCAGTGCAATGTCAGTGTCAATGTGATTAACACTTTGTTCACTTTGTATATAAACAATAAATAAATGTTATAACACACTAAGATAGTTTTAGGTATACATAGGTAATGTAAGAGTTTATTATTGTACAGTGTGTCAGCAATCATAACGTCTCCTATGAAGACATACTTTTTATTATTAAAACTGTTTTATTATTCATTATATGTTCATTTAGCAGCATCGAGTTATGGATGAACAGAGTTACAGCTACATGAATAAACACTTGTATCTGTTTACAACTACATTATAGTCAGTTCTAATAAAACTGACCGGTTTCTTTCACTGAAATATCACCACACATGCATTAAAATGGAGAACAGATAAGGGAAGAGGCCTCCGGCTGGTGTATGATATAATCACCTGAATAGGTAAAGCTTTGAGCCCAATATTTGTGGAGCTCAAGCAAGGCCTCAGCATGCTTCAAACAAGCATCACTAATACCTGTGAGGAGAGTCTGTCCACATCTTGCCCCTCTCTATGCACTCTAAGCATACTGAGACCTTAAGAAAGACCAAGTATTCTCATTTAAGTGAAATACTTTTAACAGCTGCGTACAGAGATAATTAACCAATATTCAGTGTCTCACCTGTAGAACTGAAACCTGACCAGTTTACAGGCAAATTCCCCAAACGGCCAGTAGTCATGGCTGCCATAGTTGTAGATGAGCAAGGGAAGTGACATCACATACAGAAAGTCGGCAATGGCCAAGTTGAGCATATAGATGTTGTTTTTGGACAGATTGGGTCGAGTCCTCCATATCTTCAGTATGACGGCAGCATTGAGAGGAAGGCCGAGCAAGAAGACAAGGGTGTACACAGCAGGGAGTAAAATACGCTTAAAGTCTTCCTTATAGGTGCAGCGCAGGCCGCCTAACCCGCTGGTGTTGCTGATGTTGCCGACGCTGGCGATGAAGCTGTCCCCTGCGTATGGCTCTGTGGGGTGTTCGCTGGACGAGAAGAAGTCCCGAGAGATGGTTTTCAAGAAGTGGCTTTCCGTAGGGAAGGAGTTGACAGAATGTGGCATCTTCTCATTCTGGAGGAGAGACAGGGAGAGATATGAGGGGGTTGATACTCTGATGATAGTGTGTTTTGTAATACATTTAACTGGAATAAATTAAGGTTAAAACAAATAAGCAAACAAATAGATTCAACAGATTTAGCATAAAGCTGACAGACTATGCACATGTATATGTGTGTATGTATTGTACATGCATGTGTATGCATTGAAAGTGAATGTTTTTTTGAGTTCCTCAGTGCCCACCTGTGTATTCAACGGTTAATTAGCACCGACGGAGAGAGGAACTCTCCACCAGAGGGCACAAGAGGTCAGTTTAATCTATGGCATCAACATCTTCAGTATCGCAGGAAAGCAGTCACCTTGAGTCCCGTCAACACTGGATCTTATCGATAAGTACATTTTATCAATTGGGTAATCAATTGCAGCAGTATAAATATTTGTATTTCTGTCCTTTACTTAAGTAAAAGTAGCAATACCACCTCAGAAAAATACTTCCTACAATAGTCCTATTATTATTTTTGTACTGAAATGAAAGTGAAATGTAGTTAGAAAGACGCCAACTCTGGTTACTTTATTAATAAAGAAATAACGGCAATGAAATGAGAGGCAGTCTGTTGGATTATGGTCATTTAATCCTTCCATCACTTTAGAAGACGTGGAAGCCAGTTGCAAGTTTTCAAATGAAAACCACATCAGCGACCGTCTGATCTCCCACTCACAACTACTTCTGTCTGGAACAGTCCTAATTACTGCCCCCACCACCAACATCAGTCATATCCATTTCCTTCATGGCAGCATGTGGGCGAGTAAGTGATTGGTTTAAGCCCCTTCTGCCAAAGCCCCATCAGACAGTGATTCATGCCATTTCACAACCGACACCCCTTCAGTGTGTAAAAAGTGTGTAAGAGTGTGTGAACGTGCACATGTACACTGTCTTTGTGTGTTTTAAGTGAACTCGTCTGTGCATGGACTTGGTTTGTTTGACACATGATTTCATAATTCCTGGTAGTGTAGTTGAGGAGGAGGGGGAGGAGGAGGGAGAGGGAGCAGAGCGCCAAGCAAGACCAAAATACATTTTACTACACTGGATCAATGAGCAGATAAAGGTTTTGGAACGCTCACTGCAGTCGGCTTTATTTTCTGATGACTCATTTACAGCGTAACTTGGATTGTTTGATTTGTTGTCTTTCTTTTCTCAAGAAAAGGTGATGTCTGACTAACTCCATGAATCACACGCAAAAATGCCGTAGATGTTGATAGTCATGAAAGAAAGGTGCTTGATTTCGCCCAAAGGTGCCTGTCATGGCCAGCCTTCATGTTCAGGCCTGCCTTTAGTGGGCAAACCATGCCTAACCTCCCGGGATGAAGTGTAATGAACACCACCTTTTTTTGTCTGACTCTGATATTTAAAGCCGCACTCCAAACCGTAACTTTCCGTACGTACAGCCAATGGGATGGCGTCGCTTTGTGCTTGTTGGCCTTGATAATGTTGCATATGCAGTTCAAATATTAAAGAGAGAGCAAACCTATTTGCTTTACAAAACAACCCAGGTCACTGTAGGTGTCCCTGGTCTAGTGTTACACTGCAAGGTTTCCTACAGTACAGAGGAGGAAAGAAAGCAAATGCACTCTGGATCCCACAAGCCCTAGCAGGCAAATCATTAGTCCACAAAGCAAAGCAGGAATAACAGCTGAGATGTGCCAACTGAAACGAGTGCAGCTCTGATTCCCATATTGAATATCTGCACCTCCTTAGGACTGGCACTGCGGTGGAGACAATCACACATCACTGGAGGAGGATATTGTTCATGAAAAATTAATGAACGGTTGAGTGTCAATTTCTTCTGAAATGAATGAGGGAAAACAGAAATGTAAATGTATTGTATCCGCTGCGGTGATGTGACACACTGGATTGGCAGCCGCCATCTTCTTGCATATTGAGGATGTTTGTGCATGTTTAGGCTGCTAAAGCTGTCACAAATGTAAGTGGGTTAGGTGAGTTTAGAGAAAACAGGAACAGTTTAACTCAAATATAATCGAATCTGTTCAAAAATGGAATTAAAAACTGATTGAAATGAGCCCAGTTAATAAACCATAGTTGACTGCTGGTACTTTTATGGTTATTCCCTAATGCACTTAAAAGATAATATTCACTGGTCGATAACAGATTCACGTTTCACTTTCAATAATGTCTTTTGGTGCATCTTTATGTCTTTGCGTTTCTGCTGTAACACCGTCCAATCAGCATGAGTCGCACGCAGAATGCCGCATCCCAAAGAGTGCTCCGAATATCTGAGGTGTGTGTGTGTGTCTGATACGGTTTCCAATTTCCAAACACACTAGAGAGCAAAGAGTAATCACAGGCCTCTAAGTGGTCATATCTGCACTCCGCGAGTGTGCCTCTGATGGCTGCAGGGTTGTGTTTGCTCTCTCCAGGCCGTAACCATTTCCTAATCGGCATTGATTTTAGTTTAATTCCAGTATAATAGATAAACACATTAAAAGCACAGCAAGACACGCAGACAGACAGACTCCACGAACCCACGAGAGACAAAGGTTATGAAAATAAGTCGTTTGGAAATCACGTTTCATTTCCCATGATTTATGTTGTATGTTATGTTGTGCTCTTCCAGAAACAAGGCAAATTAATGTTAAGTGGAAAATGACACAAATTAAACACACAAAGATTTACGAGCATACGGGTTTAGACTAGACTATTTTTAAAGGACACTGTCAAAACATAAAAGCGAAAGTTATGTTTGTAATGAGGTCATTTCAAGCCACATCTTTACTCCACTGCGACACTGACGGCAAACAATAATTAAACCGACCTTTCTCAGTTATTAATCTGCCTGTGTCATTATGGGTGTGAAGGAGTCATCTACTTATAAGTGAGTGCAGCTTTTTCTGCCCACATATTTTTGGCAGGTTTCCTGAAACTTGTCCGTACATCTTCTCCTCAACCCTTTCTGTGGGAAAACAGACGTCTTCAAGCTGTTCACAGTTCCTCCGCCTTGAGAGGGAAATTATGTATCGTTGTGCTATTAATAATAAATGAAATGCAGAAAAACATTTCAACAAGATAAGTTTAGGTTTTACCACCAACTTAAACTGTTCCTTGGATGAAGTGGGGCTTGATCTGAGAAGAAAAAAACCTTTACACTTCTTAAGATTTGCCTGAGAAAGCAAAGTGTCGTAAATGCTCAAATAGGTTGCACAGTAGTGCTGTAAATGTTACCATGTTATGCTGTTTTCACGGGTGCATCTCACAATAACTTGAAATCCTCTTACCCCTAAAAGCGAAAAGGACGACTGGAGAATGCGGGCATCGATCCCGCTACCTCTCGCATGCTAAGCGAGCGCTCTACCATTTGAGCTAATTCCCCTTCCTGCCCAGTGCTATAAAAAACCACAACAGATTGAATCTCAGTCAGTTGTATGGGCCTCCAGTAACGATGTTACCAGACAGATGCACTCTGAACTCAGTTTGAGAGAGAGAGAGAGAGAGAGAGAGAGACATGCACATTCGGGCCTGCCAAAAGGCAGAGCCGAAGGTGACGCAAGATTATTTATAAACCATGACTGCAAGAATGTGACTGCAACTCAGGACAAATATAGGAGACCAAGAAGTGAACACCTACAGGGTTGTAAATCAAACACCACGTATAAAGTTTTAATGATTATTCAGGCTGCGGATGTGGTGTGATTGAAGTAACACGAGACAACCGAGAGCACGTCAACATGTGCAGCAGTTAGCAGAGCCCGGCTAGTACTTTCTTTAATGCCCACATGGGCAGGGGGTAAATAGAGAGACACACACCTACAAATCTTAAAGCTGCACTTAATCCATTTTTTATATTAACAATGGATCAAATTACTTTTGAAGGTGTGGTTTTGTCATAGTGACAAAACCACAGAGAATTATTAGCAACTCTGAAGTTCCTCTCATCTCTACGGAGCGTTTAAGAGCTTTGTGTCTAACAGCCCACAACTTCACTGTTTCGGTTCACCCTCAAACACAGTGCCAAACGAATACTGACGTTTCTCTGTATCTGCTGGATGTGTAACAAGACAACTGTAGACAATATGCCCTATTTAAAAGGTAATAACGTGTCAGTGTTGTGTTTCCTAATGCAGGTATGTCAACTATGTAAGTGACAATGATTTGTTTAGGTTTTCACAGGTATAGATTATTGTATTAATCTGTTGAAGAAAATACTAAACATGTCCATCGCGATTTCCAAGACCCCAAGGTGATATCTTTAAACTGCTTGTGTTGTCGAGCCAAGAGCCCAATCCCAAAAGTAACCAAAATATATTCATTTCAGAAGCTGTTGGACGATTTGCACGATGAATTCATTTACTGCATAAAATACTCTTTTCAACACGCTGCTTGCCATATGGTCGGGAGGAGAATAAAATAGTTGCGTGTTGTGTGAGACCCAACTGCAGTCAGTCAGCGGTCCTAATAAACAACTTCCAAACGCTCCCCAAAGAGCACTGACTATCGCTCAAATACCGAGCAAGCAGCTAATCCACCCTTTCCTTTTCTGAAAAATGTTATGTTTACACTGATTGTTTGATTTCTGCAGAAGTGCAAAAGCTTCAAGCACTAAATATGGTCATTATTGCACGGCTAGAAGGCGTTATGCAATAATCTTGTGTAGAAAAATCTTCGTCTGGCAGAGACAAACCCAAATGTTAAGCCAGTTACTTCTAGTCCACTGAGAAACTACAGATGGACAAGAGAAAAAAATTATTGGAATCACACACACGAGGCTGCAGGTGACAATACGCAGCGCTCCGCCTGTGATAATCTGCCAAAAGCTGTAGGCAAAAAAACGTGTTGACGCGAGTCGCTGTAAGGATTTGGAGCGAGGTGTTCACGAGGCGTGTGAAGACTGATAGAGAGAGAAGTTCGGGCTCGGCACTCTGCATAACTCTTGTGAAGCGGTTGCCACACAGGGGAAATGAATGCAGACACGAGTAAAATGCAGAGACGTCGCAACTTCCACGTTTGTACATACGTCCACGTGGTTGCGTCTAGCATGATCATCAGACCGACTTGTCATTTTGTTTCGCTTCATTGATTCTGCCTGGCAGTGTGTTCAGGATAGCTTCTGATTTCGGGTTAGGGTGGTGGTGGTGGTGGTGGGGGGGGGATTTGTTATGTTTGGCCCTCACCGCTCAGCAGCTAAGAACGCATCCATCCTGCTGAAGTCGTTTTCAGTGGACACAGGAGCTGTAGTAGCGGTTGCTAGGTGCAGGTGATGTACCGCTCTGCACGACAGTAGAAAGTATATGCCGATTTTGTCGGTGTCTCGTGGGTTGGGGTCGTTGTGTCTCTACTGCCAACTTAGGGTTAGAGTCAATAAATGCCCCACAAAAAAGAAATAAACAGACTCGATTGGATCAATTGGATGGGTGCCTTCTTAACCCTCTAATTTCTGTCCTTTACACCTCTCTATCATTAGAATAATAAGGGCTTGTTGATAATGCACAAATATCCTAGGGACGTACTAATATTTTCTTCTTTTTTGCGACGGTTTATGCACTCGTTTTTGCTCTTGAATGAAAATTGTTGGTTCCCTCTACTGTTTATTGAAAAAACGTGTTTTTCCAAGCATTAGCTGCTTCAAGTTGCTGTAACAGCTCTTTGCTGGTGAGGCAAAAAGCTTATCAAAAGCTTAACAGAGTGGAAAGCAGCAGTTAGCCTGTGCCCTGCGGTGGCTGTTGTCATGGGTTTGTGGTGCCGAAGGGATGTGATTGCAGCTCTGGTAAAAGCAAAGTCCGTAAAGCATGAAGACAGCACGACAAACAAAAAGAAACGTCTTCCCCCGACTGATTCCACAAAGCATCTTCGACAATCTAGAGAATTATTTCGTAGTTTTAGCTCTGGTTGCTATGGTTCCCAATCAAGTTCACAGGAGTGATCCCTGTAAATCCTTATCAGACCAGGTTATGTCAGATTTATCTGAGGGCAATCGCATTCAATTACCAATTTTAAGGAGCCACTTGGCTGGCAGGTTTGGGATGGCTGCCAGTGATTTTGATTATTTACTCAGTGAGATAACGCCGTGCACTTAACTCTGTCCTGCCTGTCCTGATTCTTGCTCTCTACCCCGCGATCACCTCTCTGTCCCTGTCTGAGTGTCTCCGAACCAGCCGGGCAGGCAAAACCCCCACAGAAGCCTGACCAGTGCCTGGCAGAAAGGAATCTTCACTAAAAACACAGCACGCCGTGCCCAAGTCCCGTAGCTTTCACTTGAAGTTAGGTGCAGTTCCCTTGCTGCTGTGAAAATGACGGTGTGACAAATGAAACTGTGTAATGCGAGGTTATTGCAAAAATCCCGCGTTGAAAAAAACCCCCCAAAAAATAGCAGAGATATATGTCATGTATAAAGGGAAGCAACTGTATGCATGTAGAACCTAAACGTTTAATCATTCAAGCCATTTTCAAGCAATAATGGAAATGATCAATCAATTAGAATTATTAGAATTAGAATTTTCTTCATCTTTTGTGACAGTAAACTGCATATTTAGAGGTTTCAGACAACTGGTCAAACATTTTTTACCATTTTCTGATATTGCACAGACCACACAATCATTCAAGTAACTGAGAAAAAAAACCACCAGAATTATCGGTAATGAAAGAAAACATACATAAATGTTAACAGTAAATGTAGGTATTGGTATTATAGTCCACTGTATTCTGTACGGATTTGTTTTTGCACTTTTTCTTCACTCTTAATGGGAGGATCTCGTTGCTTTCTCGTGTGTGTGAACGACCGGGAGCGATTTGGCCGGCCGCTGGATATCTTTTTGTCACCTGGACGATCTGTCTCGACGGCGTCCCGTGAGGATGCTTTTGCTGTCTCCGTCTGCTCTCAGTAAAGTATCAACTTAATCTCCTGTCGCATAAACACATTCATCTGATCACAGCGTTGTGAAACACTGTACTGCGTATTCTCAGATGGTTGGTACAGATATAAAGACAGACGGCTGCTCTGCGAACACACTGCTTCTTGTCATACAACCCCCGATCACATTGGCAGAAGCTGTATTGGTGGGAAAAAAGTGTCTTTAAAAAGGTTGCACGATTCATAACAGTGTCCAGAAACAGTCAGGAACAAGCCACACATACAAAACAATGTCTGGCCTGTTCTTTGTAATATTATGTATTTTTTGGGTCCTACTCAAGGTAATATAAAAAGATGAATATTTGTGGAGTCTTTGTAAACAAACTTCTGCAAACAAGAGATGACTTATCTGCAATTCTCAAGCTGAAAAACTGCAAAACTACTTGGAACAGCGGCAACTTCCCTGAGACAATTGTATATGCTGATTTTTGTCGTTAGTGACTTTCGGCACAACAGTTAGCCTAATCCTTTGGCTTCATTGTCATCGTGATGCTCTGCGTGGCCTCACGCTATTCGGTAGGTATTCACACCTGGCATGTGCACAGTGAAACCACGACGACCTGAGGCCGTGTGGCGGGCCGGCACACTGGCTCCGGTTCTTTAACTTTAACCCAGATTCAGAGGGAACAGGTTCGCTGAGTTCTGTGTGGAACGGGATTAAAAACAAATCGGGAAAGGGATGCAACGGATCTGATATTATCACACGTAACAGATTTCACACTACACACAGGAACAGAAAGACACTTGCCAGGCCTGGTGGGTTCGTGGGACCTTTGCGGAGGCTTATTATAGCACCTGCGTACTTTAATGCACGCAAGAACGTTTGAGATGTCACAATGAAACTATCAATCTGTAATAGGCTCAGCATACGACATATGCAGTGATATCTTCTACGGGCAGAATGGCAAAATAGCTGGTGTGATGCGGTTTGTTTTGCAACACAGCGCCATGTGTGGGATACTAAGACGTCACTCCTTTGGTTCCAATTGAAAATGAAATACACTGCTTTAGGAGTTCTGTGAGAAAAGAGCCAATACAAACAAATCCAACTTACCCTGAATGAAACAGCAACAACAACAACAAAACACTATGAAGTGGCAACATCAACAAGTTGGCGACTTGAAGACTCGTCCTGCCGCTTTTCTCTCCTCTGTAACAACAAAGACCAGCTCAGCGCGGAGGAAATAAACCGTGTGAAGAAATCACGTTGAACACACTCGAAGTTCATAAACGTAAAAATAAAATAAAAAAAGGAGACTAAGCTGGTTTAAACTCGTTGTTTCTCTATAAGCGACCCGCATGCTGTGCAGCGGACACACTTCGCACACTGTTGCCGCCGCACCGGACGACTGCGCGCGCTACACCGGGGCCAACGTACGCGCAATAAGTCTCGTACCACGCAAGCGGCAGGGCGCAGGGGACGACTCAGAGTGTAATGCTTTCATGCAAGTTCTTTTTAACCTGCCGTGTCAACATTTTGTAACCGTTACACCACAGTCACGATGGCTCATGGCTTGCTGGCTGGTGCATTTTAAAAGTACCCCAAACATAGTTCAGGTCAACAGTTTAATCACCGTTTTCAATCAATGCGCAAGGAAGGTAACCAAAGCAACGATATCCATGCAGTTAGCTTAAAATGTCAAAAATAAACTTCAAAACGTGAATAAATAGGCTACAATAAATCGTTTTATTTTCCTTTTGGCACGTGGCTATAAGTAAACCACGCCTAGGACTGAATTCATTTTGAGGTCATTAACGTCCACTCACCTGTAAAGCTCACATGTATATCTGTATGGGAGCACAAGTGGTCATGGGTCCAAAGTCTCCCAATACAGAGTCCTCAGCATATGATTTCAAATGCTCAATGTGAGACTATGAGGGACTATAAGTATGACTATTATGGTCATCCCTCCAATTACAGAGTACACAAACTACCGTGGTGTGCTGATGAACCTATAATTTTGCTCCTCATTGACATTAAACACTGGCAACTTTTGGTAAACATCATAGAGAGTGTTTTACATGTGACACTGGGTCTAATCTCACTGGGACTTCATGAGACTTTTATTGTACTCCTATTTGATTTGTCGACATTGCTGTTTCCTGCTCAGGATCCGGTTTCCATCAGAACATATCTGATAAGATGAACCCATAACAGAGACACACATTTATTTACCTGTTAGCGCCATATAAAACATCACAAAGCACAAATTTCTGTGAGTGACATGAGGTTGGGTTGAACAAGGCCCCGGGGGGGGTCTATGGCTGACCCTTAAATGTGACTTATATCACTGACAATACAATTTATATGTATTTGCGTGATAAATAAATGCAAAAAGACATATTTCAACGTATCATCTGAAACTCCACTCCCCTGCTGTTGTTGTGAAAATGGTGCAGGTGATGTGTCACACGTGCTGCTAATGTAAAGCCAACTGCAGCCTGAGAACAACAAAATGAAAGGAGCAGTGAGGCAATGGCCACATTTCTGCCCCCCCCCAAAAAACGTCATGTTAGCATGTTACTTAACTAGATTTAAAACGCACATGGCTATTATATTACAAGCTGCTGGTAGTAATGCTTGTAATTAGTAAATTGTTTGGCTTGGGTGGGTGTGTATGAGGGGCCAATTTGGAAAGATTTGTCCCGCTGTCCATAACTCCTAACGGCTGGCCTGTCTGTGGGTGTAATCGGCTGTGGCTGCTGCCTCGTGTGCCATTTGTCCCTTTAGATTTGCAGTACCGTTAGTGCTGCACGTGTCAATGTTAGTGTCAATCCCATGTTAATAGCAGTTTTTGTGTGAGTGTAAATTTTTGCCACGAAGGTGTCCAAAGGGTAGTAAATTTGAGGAGGGCGTAACGGTCAATGCAGTGGTAAAGTACAAAATATACAGAATATAAAGTAGGCCAAAACCCAGGTCCGGAGTGAAGACGTGGGAAACATCTCAATAGTTTCCACTTTCCACAAGATTCAGGTTCTTGTGGAAAGTGACAACAGAAGTAATGGTTGTGTTCAGGATCCTGGTCCGGAGGTTAACAGGCTGAGGTCTGAAGGAAACCACCACCCGTGTCTGTGTTTTCCCAAAAAAACACAAAATATTGTTGTACATTATGTCCTCTTGCGTTTGTCTTCAGTGTTGTGGCCAGTGAGTCGTCACCACGTTTATCTACTTTCTCAGTCTGTCATGTGAAAATGAGTTTGTGTATAGGCCTCGTCACACACAATTTATCTTTCCCTCATAGTCAAATCATCTATTATTAACAAACTGGTCAATATCAGATGCTCCTGTTGTCTAGGTTCACTCCACTCTATATTTAATTTATGACTTTTTCATTGTGAATGATTAACTACAACATACTTCGCTCCCTGCTGTCACTCTTCCATTATTTTAATGAACTGCTATAAAACGGTGTATTATTGTTGCTTTTAACTATGCAGAAGAAGTTATCTGTGCTTTTGCTGGCTGAGTGTGAATGTGAAGAGAGTTTGAGAAGCCAGATTTCAGGATTTATGTAAACAATCCTTAAACAAAAACAAAAAAAAATGTTTACGTGAGCGATAAAAAGAATGGAGGGCAGTGTTTCTGAGTTTGAATTCAAACAAAATGCAGGGGTCACAGGAATTAGCCAGTGCTGGGAAAGAGAGACAAACGATATGACAGATTGTCACTTAGTTGCCAGAAGAGAGGCAGTAAACACACTTGAAAATTGGCTTCCATTACTGTCCATTGTCGACCACACACTGACATAGCAGCACAAAGCGGGTTGTTTTGCAAAATTTACACAATACCTGCCAATAGAAATACCCTGAGCTTAACAATTTGATGCAACTGATATTGCACATAAATCCTCCACAAGATGTTATAAAGTGAATAAACCCAGAAGAGCATTAGAGAGTAGATATAGCATGGCTTTAAGGCCAGATAATAAAAACTGTGGCAAATACAGTGCATGTAAGAACAGCGGAAAATGACAATAAATCTAAGTCTTTCGGCCACTGATGGGGAAAATAAATGTACGAACGAGGGTCCAGTTCCTAAATAGTCATCCTGCTTCCTCTGAACGAGCAACATTTGTCATGTTGAAATTGAGATGTGTGAAGACAGGGAAGTGGAATTCATTTCCTTTCAGAAACAAGTTGCTTAAAGCTTCATCAGCAAATTTCATAATGACTTCAGGCCGCCACCCTTCTTTGCATCTGTTCTGCAATAGCACGGCTCAAAAAAGCTTAAACTTTACAAACTCATCGTCATAAAGGGGCAGCTGGGGTGGAGTGTAAACTTAAAAGGGCTGAATCTGGGCCTGATCTTTCTTTAGTAAAAGTGTGACGTTGTAGACTCTCAGTGAGCTGGAAAACCTAACTGTTAAACCTGAAGTGGAGCATTCCAGAAAGCGAGTTACCTAATTATGCTGCGTATCCACAAACTCAATCTGAATTGTGTTTTGATTGGATGACACCCCCAACAAATGTTTTTATTCATACTTTTATTTTGAGCTGCTCACTGGTGGACTGGTTTTAAGTGTGAAAGTTTCACTCAAATGTATTGGAACAACCCAAAGCTAAACAGTCCTGGCAAATATTCTAATGACCCACTTTTGAAGTTTTCTTGCAGACCTTCTAGTGTGTGACTGACAATCCTACAAATGCCCTCAGGATTCATTTCACTGAGAGATTAAATGTTTTGACAACCTGCATCTGGTTTATCCAGGTTTTCCATCGTCATCACTTCAACTTCAGTCCCTTTCTAACAACTTTCTAATGTCAAACCTGATTGCGTGCCATTATGTGTCTGTGCACAGAATGCCCAGCACGGATGCAAGTTTGAGAGAGTTGTCTGGAACATTATAATTTGCCTGATGTCTGCTGAAAGAGCTGCGTGTGTTTTGTTTGTGTCCGTAAGATGTACACACACGACAGTCTGAATACTCAGTCTGTGTGCTCTACATTTTGAACTAGTTCTCCTTAAAGATTAACCACAATATATTCAACGGGAAATGGGAAAAGACACAAAAATGGAAGTTAGTGTCACCATTCACCATTCACTCACTCATTCATTCATTCATTCATGGTCAGGCTGGTTTTGTACAAGAACAATCATTTAAAATAGCAGGTTTTCAGTTCCTATAATAAAATATAATATTAGTATCCTCTTTGAGTAGCCTGTTATCAGAGATAGGAAGCAAAAGCCCGAGCAGGCTGTATGGTGGGGAAACAGCACTTATTGTACGTAGACAATAACAAACGATTGATTACTGTGATTTATGAAAGTTCATTTCCACACGCGCTCCTATTGTGACATAAAGGGTTGGCAGGCTTTTGTCATAACAACACAATGAGTGTTTCTATAAAAAATACCATTTTGCTTAACACAGGCAGCATTGAGTGCAAAATGAACAAACATCAAGCTGAAACTGAAGCTGAAACACACATCACGGTTTAATTCTAAACACCAGCTCAAACAAAAGCTCAACAGACTGAAAGAAACATGCTGAGACAAAGCTGCAGACACACAGATGCAGAATTACCAGCTGGAGGAGGGATAGATCGTGTGATGCGAGGTCAGGGATTGCTGTATGATTGCGGCAGGATCCCCTTCAGGATGAGAAATTAAGTCATTAGTAATAATGTACCTCCATTGTCATTATTGTTAACACAGGCCTCAAAGTACGTTTCTGTACGTCCATACTCAACTAATAAAAAAACCATTTCTGTAAAAAAAAAAAAGTGATTCTCTTCTGTGTTTATTTTAACGCCACACTACTTTGTACACAACTCTTGTATTTTATTTATATTACACCTTTCCTCTTACTAAAGAACAGCTGTATTTAGAAGTAATCACACACACCCTTTCTGATTTCGCCACACTCTGGGCTTGCTGCGACAGCCTTACTTGGTCTGGAATGACAAGTAGTTAACAAACTTTATATGGGTGTTGTATGATGATGGATATTACTGTGTCATGTTTACTTGTGTGTCATGTAGTGGAATGTAACTAAGTACATTTACTCAACTACATTTGGGTATTTACTTGAGTATATCCGTTTTATGCAACTTTATACTGAACAGAATTTTCTGATCTGCATTGTACAAGCGATCAGCTCACACATATTATTGTCAGGTATAAAGAAACAAGGTTGTGTGTGTGTGTGTGTGTGTTTGGTGGGGCATTGTGCATTTAAGAGGTGTGTGTCAGTGTTTGTTCAGCAGCGCGTGAATCTGTTTGAGTGGTGGTTGGTATTGCACAACCCGGTAGGATGTCTGGCGATGGGTATGGAGAGAAGTGAAAGAATGAGTGTCCTTTGCTGCCCTTCGGTTTCATCCAGAGGAAATAGTGCTTTCTGGTTCCTCTATTTGAATGCACACTTACAAACCTCATCAGTGTTGCTGTCCCGCCAGTAGTTAAGTCATGCTTAAGTGCAGCTGGTCGTTTGTTCTCGTACAGGTTCAGGACAACAAAATAAGTAGATAAATGATATGGACCCATGACCTCAGCAAATCTTACATCTATGGCTACGGCCAGTGGTTTTTTTATTGTTTCCCACCAACATCCACTCACTGACACTTTCCACATTTCATCTGCAGTTTCATATGTTTTGGTATACACTAAAGTTAAGCACAAGTTTAGCATCTCTCCCTTTATTCGCCATGGCCTATGAGCTGAACTGTTCTTGTACTTGGTCGTGCTCCTCCTCCTTGTCCATCACCTCTTACACGCACTCTTCCTCTCTGATTGTTTACATCCATAGTGTCAAAGTTATGACAACCTGCGTACTCTGAACTGGCTTATATTGGTTTCATCATCATTAGAAACAAGTGTGATCAATTTTGTGTTGTTGTGTGAAAGCTATGACATCTGTGCTTAATTTGTGTTTAACCTTTGCCACCAGTGGTTACCATTGTGCATCACAGAGCAAAATGTGTTTTAATGTGAGAATGTGTTGAGTAAATTGTGTCAAACTAGGTAAAAACTGATTATGGTTTTGCGAAGAGTGATCGAGTAATCGGTTCAGACCAACATCCTGTGTTAAAATCGTCACAGGGTACCTTTCAGTTGGTAAATGGAACACAAGTTAAGACTGAAAGTTCCTTCTTGACCTTGAAAACAGTTGACAAAAACATTCTCATCACAAATAGACCTTGGGGTGAGATTTTGTCAACATTGAACTGATGTCATCAGGTGACAGCAAACAAATGGACAGTGATCATATGCTTAAGATATGACATCCAGATAACTGTTGTTTTTGCATGTTTGTATTATATTGGTGTGGTTGAAGCTTACTCTGAAAGGCCCCCGTATCCAAAAAGAATCCCCATAGCTACTGTCACAATATACACTAATCATATGAGGCCACTCTAGATGTGTTTGAACAAGTCTCACTAGTCTCGACTGTGAGTAACAAATTCACAATTAAATTGTGAATCTAATTTAAGGGCAATATTTCCCTTTGATGTATGTACGCCTGTACTAAATCTTGATTTTGACTCATGTGGACCTCTGACTTATTCCGTTATACAAACACAATTCTGTACATCTTCAGAAAATAGGCACTATGACTTTCGTACTACAAAATAAACAGACTCACTTCACCCAATAAACTGTTGCACAGATTTCCCCACATCAGTCTGTGTGGAGGTGTACCGTACATGCAGATACACATCTTTGTTTTACACATTTTCTTTGTATTATGTGGGCACACGTCATACTGAGGGCAACTGTTAAGACGTATCAGATTCACCCTGCAAAGAAAAATAATGAGAAATTCTGAAAAAAGGTCACAAAAGACAATCTTCCTTTTATAGGAAAATTTTAATAGTTATTCAATGTTCTACATTTTACAGTAAATATACAATTACAAACTTGGCTTAGTTATAGTACTAAGATCACTAACTGATCTTAAAAAAAAACCCTCAACAACAAAAAAAAAAAAGTTTAAAAATAAACAAATTAAAAACAGATTTACACTTCATATCACAAGCCTGACGCTGGCCCTTCACTCTGGACCAAATAGCTAACATACAATTCACTTCTCTCAACGCTGAACAGACGTTGGGCTTCTGTTTCAAACACAACCTTACGGTAACAGATATACCATAGCATGTGCAAACTGGGTACCAAACTAAAACTTCCAAAAATGGGGTTGTTCCTAATACTTGATCCAGGGGGGGATACAAGCATACTTTTTTTTTTTTTTGGAAGACAAGGAATTTCCACTTTTTGCATCACATTTAGTGTCAAATTAAACTAAGAGATATCTCTGACAAGTTGAAATTAAAAAGCTGCAGCAGAACATCAAAGACATTTAAGAGCCTACTATTCACTGTGATAGTAGTGTTTTAATTTATACTAATAAAAAAACCAACTAAGACTTAGCAACCGCAAGGCATAAACAGAAGAGAGAGGGGAGATGGAAGGAGAGGAGAGGTGTTGTGATGGGTTCTGGTCGCATTTTCACTGTCAAAGTGAAGAGGCTCAAGATTAAAATACTCTGGAAATAAAAAAAAATTAAAAAAACATGATTAAGACATCTTTGCACCCTAAAACACATCAAAGTCTCCAACTGTCCATTTTCACTTAAGTGCAAATTGAAATTAAAGAGAAGCGAGGAATGGAGTTAAATGAGGAAGCAGTTTCACCACCCTTAAAAACAAACCTGCCACGTGGGAGCTGTCTGCCTCTCTTCTGAGCCTTCAACTCAAAACTGAATTACAGTTTTACGCATATTGGTCCTCAGCCCAGAAAAGAACATTTTTATTAATGCTTGATCAACTCCTCTTATAAGAATGAATAAAACCTTATTTGGTGTTTATTTTATCTTGTCTAAAATAAATTTTCTGAAAATGTCCTTTAAAAAAGCCATCATTTGAAAAGGACCAAAACCCATAATGATATCTGGGTTATTCTGTCGTTATTATTAGTAATAACGATACCAATAAATTATTAATTTAAACATGGCGATGCCACTTCCAGACGTTGATGCTGGCGACATCTAGTGTTCAAATGGCTCAGTGGAGATTTTATAAATGCCACAATAAACTACAATAGATGGTCACTTTTAGTGACACCAATGTAGTGTCATAAAGTTCAATATGACACTGAGACAGGGTGGCGAGAGTTGCAAAGGTCAGACTGAAAGTACATGGAGGGTAAAAAAAACAACCCATGAGACTGAGAGCAGAGGGTTAAAAGAAAAGGTCAGAGTGGACATGGGAGGGAGCAGAACATGTTCGGACATCATTTTGCATCCCTCAGTATAATAAAAGTAAATGTTTGAATGGTTGGAGGGATGCAAAATGGCCTCTGAAGTGAAAATGGGATAAACACGGAGGATACAGTACAAAAGATAAGAGTCAATATGCATTAACAACTGTGGGGAATAGGACAGCAACAGGAAAACACAGATTCACAGGACGCTAGACATAACAAGGACTCAGAATTCACCAGTTACTTATGAGAAGAAACTAATATTTAGTGAACTGTTGGTGAAATATGGCACAGAATAAAGAAGTTGGAAGCTCAGGGCTTTTCAAAATGTCGCTTAATCCATCTTTGCACCCACAGAACAGAAATGGACAGAAAAGATAGCTTCCAAAAGCATCATGGTAACCTTTTTCAGTCAACCCAAAAATGTATCCATTTCCATTCTGTCATGAATCCTCTGCTTCATCAAGGTCTGTAGTTTCAGGACAATTATAAAAATGTGGGAATTAGGTGACTATTTCCACAAGTCCTAAGTTTGTTTCACAGACCTCGTCTTAACGTCTCCCCCCTTAGTGACAGATATGTAGAGGACAGAGATGCACAAGGTTAAAAAAAAAAAAAAAAAAAGAATATTAAAAGCACAAACAGTAGCTGCCACACTGATGCAACCATGCTTAGCTAGAAATACATTACTGTACCACTTGCTGTATAAATATACTGTTTTTTTTTTTTTTTTACTTAGAGATCCAATGCTATAGTGAAGTACACCTGAATATTATGCATACCCATTATGCTCAATTCACCAGAGGGAAAGAAGGAAAAACAACATAAGATTTAATTGAGAAATACTGACAGAAGTAGCAGTTGGTTAAATAAATCCTAATGACAAGTAACATTACCGCTGTCGCAAGAAAAGCCCAGTTGCTGCATCTTCTCAGTTTTACTGGCTTGAATCAAAATGTACACGTTTCTTACACGGTGGGAACATTTTATGACCCTCACACCGATAACGTCTGCTCAATAGCTTCTAAAATACAAGGGTCGTTTTAAAAATAAGGCGAAATGATGGCTGGTTTTCATCCGACAGCGGCTTTATGTAATATTTTCTTGTGAATTAACCTACTAGTGTACAAACATCTGGACTAAGAATACCTCAAACACTCGACCTTATTGTTTTATTTGTAATTACAATATAAATTGCTTCTTCCTCCCTCCTTCACTACAAAGCCTAGGTACCTGTTACTTAGCATTAAATTATAGTCAAGTTCATTTTTTTTGTCTTATGTTGTGCAATATTTCCTCACAAAGTTATTCAATCCCCAAATTCTTGATATGTTCTACTCTTAGTGGTAACTGTTATAATTATTGAATGGAGGCTGCATACAGAGCCTGTAATCCATACTTAGAGATTACAACAATAAGCATCTTTTTTAAAAATCAATTCAAAATGCTGATAAAATAATTACATTATGTTAACAGTTGGAGGCATTCCCTCTTATTTTATTGCAATATCAAACCACTTCATCTACATACCCGCGCAGTAAATGCTTTGTGTTATACCAATCTGTACTCTACAGATCATGAAGTAGTGATTAGAGTCTTGGTTTTTTTTGTTGTTGTAAATCCTGAAAAACACCACAGGCTTCACCTAAATATTAAACCCCACCACCACTACTCTGTGTGTTTGTAGTGTTTAATTAAGATTGACCATCCTATGGTGGATGTGAATGCCTTTGCATGTATAAGCATTAAAGGCAACAGAAAATGGCTGTATATGGTCCATGTCTCATTGGCTCAAATATTATCCCCATCGAATGACAACTTTCATAAATTCAAGGTTTGCGCTGGATTTAAAAAAAGAAGAATAATGTTTAAATGCGGCCGGTATAAGCAGATATGTTTAAATCTCTGACTCTTGCAGAAAAAAGCACAGTGAACAAATGGATGATACTTTTTCATAAAAACTATTGGAAGTCAACAAACCTCCTGCTAGCTCCTGACGCCGACCTGGACTGAAGCAGTTTTAAAAAGGAGACACTGCATCATTATGGATCTAGCTAATGTTTCTTAATATTCTTAAACTAGTGATGCCATGAACACTAAAACTAGTTCTTTTCGTGATGACAGTACTCTCAATTGGCTCTTGCTGTTCACAAATCCGCAAGGTTAAAATTTCGACTCAAATTCTGAGAATAACATCATCCCTATGGCATGAACCAGGTGTATACACACTACAGCCTTCTGATTGGACACAATTTCTTCCTACGTGTGGTGCGCGACCATCCCATTTCATTGGTTTGGTCTTTTCAGCACCCTCAGCACTGTAGAATGGACTGGTGGACTGAATCCTGTCCATCTAGCAGCACAGTTAGTTGACTGGTCCGTTATTAACGGTTTACTCAAAGAGGTTGGGTTTCTGTCTGTTGAGTGTTTGGTTTTAAGTCCTCGTCTGGAAGAAGGAAGGAGGAGGAGACGATATAATTGCAATGGGAAATCAATGTACAACACATAGCAGTGTGTTTGTGCAGTCTCTTGCTGGTGAGCTTTCACAAACTCAAATGTCTTGTACCTTGAAATGAAATGACCCACCGTGAATATGTGATCTCCTTCTCCTTCCCCGTCATCTGCTCTCGCCCTCCTAGCGCCAACGCAATCCCTTTAAACTCCTTCTCTGCTGTCTGCCATGCACACTCCTAGAAATCCATGTCTTTTGTGTGTGTGTGTGTTTGTTGATAAGCAACAACATAACTGGAGGTAAGTGCCACTAAGTCATCATGTGTTTTCTAACACCCCACAGGAGCCCCTGTGTGTGTGCATGCTTGTGTGTGCGTGTGAGAAAGTGCGCACGCCCCCTGTTGCTGTTGGCACAGTAATCATAAATATCCTTGCATTTTTTAAATGTATTGGCCTACACTAAGGTTAAGATTTTGATAGTTACACAACATACCAGCCTGAATAGTATGCAGCATGAAGTATGTTTTCTTAGTGTACAATGCTAATGTGGACACAGTGGGACACGCAGCAGAATGGGTAATGGTCAGTAAGTGCTCTGCTCATAGCGACATAGCACTCACACGGAGACGTAACGACAGGGACGATGGACTGACTTCTGTCGAATAGTCAGCTACGCGCTGGAAGACGACTGAGATTAAACTCAAAGTGAAACAAAGCGGATAAAAAAAAAGGATGAAGAGAAAGGAACCACAAAAAAGGGAAGGGGAAAAAGTCACAAAAAAAAAGGCTTAAAAAATTAAATAATCAGAAAAACACAACTGTTTAATTATGTTGTTAACCCTGTGCTGATATCTAGTCGTTAGAAAATTTGGCAGCATAAGTCAATAAGTCTTCGTAGTGACCGATGGAGATGATAATGAGGAGTAAGTGCCCAATATTTCCCAGCCGACTGAGCAGCAGCAGGAAGGACCACACACACACCAGCACAACACAGAAACAGGAGCAACTGACACCTGTGATTGGTCAAGAGTCCTTCTGGAGTTCCAATGACAGACACAGAAAAGAAAGTGAGGAAATAAAATAACCATACAAAATAAGGTAATGACTGGTTGGCAAATGAACCAAAAAAAATAAAAGCAGATTTTGGAAAAACGTAAGAGAATGTCGCATAATAACAATAACAATAACAGTAAAGTGGCTGATGCACTTTAGTTTTGTTCTTGCAGACAGGTGCCGAGTTCCCGTAGTTACCAGACGGGAGCCCGTGTAAGATTTGAGCAGTTGCATACGATGGTGGACTCCAGATCTGGTGGGGGGGTGGGGGGGGGAAAGCAGAAGTGCACATTAGTGACCAACACAGACCTTGTGAGAAAAAGAGGGGAAAGAAATGTGAGACAGCGCTGTTTGTTCAAGTCAGAGACAACAGATAAAAGAACAAAAAAAAGGAATGTAACAGGAAGAGAGGAGGAAACAGATGGAGAAAAGGATATTGGGGTGGTGAGCAACATCTCAAAGACACTCACATGATGGATGGGCTCTACCAGTGAGGCGGTACGTAGCTGTACCCAGGTGTCCCTTGGGGCCTGTAGGTTGGCACAGTAACTGGGTGTCCTCCAATCTGGGCGTGCTGGGGCGTTGTCAGCAGGGTACCTGCAGGAAGTTACAACACCATTCATGAGCTTTAGCCATTCACAAATCCATCTGTTGAATAGCTATGAAGACTTGGTATGTCCTATTCTCCAATTGTTGTAGTACATTGTACATAATGACTTTCATGTTATGACCATGTTATGACCATGTTGATATAATAACAGGATAGCATTTTTCTACGTACATTTTTTTGATTCATTCAAGCATTTCAGTATATTTTTTCTGTGGTTTTTGGAATGTTAATGCTTTTAATCAAAATAGTTTTCAGTTAATTTCTCTTAACACGACACTTTCAAAACACATTCAGTGAGCAAGATTTTAAAAAACATGTCTGTGCAAGAAACACAGCATAAATAAATGACTTAAAATGAATGTAACATGAATGCCTTTAGACAGCATGTCAAGGCAGAAAAACTGAAATAATCAACATTTCTGAGTCAGTGGCTCTGATCCTACCTGCGCTCATGGCCATGGTTGTCCCAGCTACCATCCCCATGGCAGCCATGCCATTGTTGCGAGGAGAAGGTACGGGGACGGGGGCGGGGTAGAGGGCTGTAGAGGGGATGCTGTTAGGCTGCACCACGGTGGTGTGATGGATCACATGTGGCTGAGCCGCATACACTGGCTGGGTGTAGTACGCTCCCTGTCAGGGTGAACACAGGAAAGGATTGGTGAGGCTGAAGGTGTGTGTGTGTGAGAAAGATTTATAAAGATTATAAATATATGTTCATTTTTATTTTATTTATAGAAAGTCTAAGAAGGTATACTACTTGTATAGTAGTAGACAGAAAACAACTCAGATCAACACTACTTTCTGGTATTTTCCATCCCTTTTCCTGCTCTTCAAAAACATCCTTTTAACCATTAAAAAAGATGCACAGCACCAAATTACAAAATAACTAAATGATGGTTCTTTTGTTGACTTGTCTTGTGTGACTAAATCTCAAACAAAGCCACTGCTTTTTAATCTGTTAAATTGTCAGTCTAATTTGTCCAATCACCAGGTCTTTTCTGTGGAAATGTGTTCAAAATGGATTTTTATGTCCCGATTTTGTTGGGGAGTTTAGTTTCTACAGCTCCTTGAGACAGTTAACTGAATTGATTCTTTGGTTTCGATTCTTAACATTGCGACAAACAACAAAAAACAACCAGTCACTTCAATTCAAAAGATTCTAAATTCTTGTTTAAACCACGGTGCTTTTGTAAAGATGACTCATTTTATAAAGATGCTCTAACTGATTGTATCAATACGCTGTAAAGTGCAATCAACCAACCAGACAACGTGAGCATATTTACAAAAGCAAAGCACCAACTGAACAGGTGCGACACGACACATCTGATCAACATCTTTCAGCAGCAGAGTAGTGTGTGTGTGTGTGTGTGTGTCGCCATGGTAATGTTGTCACTTTTAATTCAGTATTCTTACCTGTGTGTATAGGTTCTGCTGAGGGTAGGCACTGCGGATGGGGTACATAGCTGTTGGGTATGGGGTGGGGGTCGGGGTGTAGGGTGGGGGAGCTCCATTTGACTGAGTGGGGGGCACTTTGTATGGGGTGCCTGCTGAAGTATATCCTAAAAACAGTCAAAAGAAGAAGAAAAAAAGAGAAAGGAAGGAGGATTTAGAAATACATTTAGACAACACGCATCACTTTTTTAGGAGGATATGGGGAACTTAGCAAATATTTACACATCCAACAGATTGAAAGCAATGCTAGCATTTATTTGGAGTTCTGGGTCAATATTAATTCTCCTTTTAGCTTTTTATTCTCCATCAACTCCTGAGGGAAAAAAGCCGTTTAAATTCTAAATGCTCTGAAAATAAGAAGCTGAAGCTATTTTTTATAACTAAAATGGTTCAAAGTAATCAAATACCCAACATTTGACGGTTCCATCTCCTCAAGTGGGAGAGTTGCTGCTTTCCCTTGTCTTAAATTAAGGTAAATTTAATATTTTTTTTTTATATTTTGGACTGTTGCACAGACAAAACAAGATATCTGATTACGTTACCTTGACCTCTACACTTTTTTTCTGACATTAAAAAGGCATCTTTCACTGTTTTCTGAAGTATTATAGACAAAGAAAATAATTGGGAGATCATTAGTTGTAGCCCTGTTGAAATGCTTGTTATATCTTTTGCATTTCCTACAAAATCCACCAGATGGGGGTACTGGTGGTTTCTTTTAATGGGACATGCGTCTCAAAGCAAGGGTTTGAGCATCTTATTAAGCCTCATTTAGCCAGTCTTACTATGATCTTTCAAAAGAGCATTTCTGCATCGTTTACTGCTAAAGAGAGTACTTGTGTAGTCCATGTATATGGAGTACATTCACCTTTTTCTGGACCATGTACAGTCAAGCCACCTACCAACCTCAGTGGCACAGAAAGAACATGTTTTAACTGACACTACATCAAAAAGAGAGGAAAACCACGAGATCAACTGTAGTGAAGTGAAGGCATCTGGTTCACACTGCTGCATTAACGTCTGACGTTCACTGGGCTCTGCTCTGTGGGGTGCAGTACCTCTGAACCGCCACTGGGAGGAGCCTGAAGGTCAAACATGCTACTAGCTAGTTGCTGCTGTGGAGCTTATGAAAGCGCTTCTCTTGCACAAGGACAAGGGAACAAAGAGATGCTGGAGCTGCTATGTGTGTGTCTAAATGTCTGTGTGTGTGTGTGAGAGCATACTCTCACACACATTCTTTGCTCCAACATGGATGCAGGGCATTAGGGCACAATGGTGTGTGACAATTACACAAAAGCCCTGCTGATAGAAAACAGTTTGTCTATTCAAGGGTCTTGAGAAATAATGACATTGACCAAGACACGTTTCTAATCAGAGCACAGCTGTCTTTGTCTGGACCTTGATGTTGGTCTGGGACACAAAATCTAAAGACTTTCATTTCACCATACATTAAGCACTGCAGAATGCACAGGAGGAAACCCGCAGTTAAACATTACCACTGCTGATTCAAACAACGGCCTCAATAATTAGGCTCTGGTCTTTTGTTGGAACAAAGCTGACTGAGCTTTGCCAAAGCGACAAGAGATAAAGAGTCGGTCTAGACCTGCTCTATATGAAATGCCCTGAGAAAACCTTGTTATGATATGGCACAATATAAATAATACTAAATTGAAATTGTACATCATGTTTTGTTAGACTTCTAAAAGATAAAAGCCAAACTGGGGGAGGGGACGAGGGGAGAGGGGCTTCAAAGCAGCACAGATGAAATCTACAAACCCGTCCTGCCAGGGTTAGGTACTTAAAATTCAAGAGAATAGGAAACAATTCAAGTAGCCGTCTGCCCCCCATGTACAGAAATTTTTTATCTTCTATCCGCTCATAGTAATTAATTCTTTCCAAATATGTTTGTTTTTAGGTGATAATCTAGTTAATCTACTACAACTTGCCTTTTGTATCTTATCTGTATGATCAGTTCACTGATTGCATGTTTCTTTTTTACGTTTCCTGTATTTTCTGTTTGTTATTTTGTGTACCTGATGATGTTAATTAAACTCGTCTGTTTCTGAAATTGTTTGAGGTTGGCCTCTTCTTTTATCCTTTACACATGCTTCCTATAGATTTAGTTGTATGTACACAATGTTTCGACAACTCACTTTGACTA
This sequence comes from Nannoperca australis, assembly GCA_036023655.1. Lineage (NCBI taxonomy): Eukaryota > Metazoa > Chordata > Actinopteri > Centrarchiformes > Percichthyidae > Nannoperca > Nannoperca australis. The sequence continues at coordinate 50,991 of JAVQJD010078256.1, forward strand.
TGAAATACACCTCAAATGGTCAACATTTTAGATTGACCGTGTACTTGATTAGAATTTTCTTAAACTCCAATAATTCCTACAAAGCAAATTACAGTATAGTCAAAAACAAAATGGCAGCAGTGCATGAATAAAGGGTGAATCATTCTAATCTTACTATGTCCAAATCTCATTGTTCATAATGACATGAGATCGGACTGGACTCAGTCGAGGTTTCTAGGCTGAAAACCAAAAACCCTGTCACACTAAACTCTATCTATACACACACCATATCTGGAAAGCACCGAGACAACTGTTATTCCCATCTGGGGGACCAGACGCTGAACCCCAGCAGAGTATGTATCTGCTGCTATAAGGCCACTGACAGCTGTTACTGGCTAGCTTTCCCATTCATTCACCGTCATCGCCCCTTTAGGCTGGGATCACCACTCTAAACAACCGTCTGATTGCTCAAAATATCCCGCGATGAAACACATTTTAAAAGCATGATTGTTGTACTACATCAATTTTCAAGGCAACATTTGATATACAACTAAATGTGAACCCCAAATAACTCTTTACTTATGAAAAATGTGGGGAAACAATATTTGCTTCAGGTCGTGCGTGTTTATTAACACACACATTCAGATCTTCTGACTTGAAGTTAAAATTCCATCAGTGTGTAATTAATTCAACATATTAAGCGGTATCCCAGCCATAACCCTAAACACTGACTAACTTTCATTTCACACAAACATATTACTCAACTGCTTTTCAGAGTGTTAACTGAATGATTACAGTGATTGAGCATGACTCTCACATTTCTGAAAGTTATTCAACATAAACTGGTGGCACATTTATTGATTGTTTCTTTTTACATAGTTATTACTCTGCTTTTTATTTTTTCGAGCGGACAGGTCTGTTTTTATTGTAAATTAGCATCAAGAGCAGTTTTGGAGAGTCAGGTTTGTACAGATAATGATTGCATTAGCGTTGTCTTTAGTTATTTTGCTCTCAAATGAATTCCTTCTCAATGGCAGCCACATAAGAAGGCTCTTGGCTTTTTGGCTCTGCCTGCAACATTTGCTTTTACTGAATGATTCGTCCCTTTTAATCATTTGTAATTTTGCTCTGTGTTTAGATTTGGTATTTTGAAAAAAAACAAACAAACAATAGGCAACAGTATCATATCGACTCAACAAAAGGGCACGCAGAATAAAACACATATCCTTGCAGTTTCATAGTTAAAATTTTGATTATGATGTTAAATCATTTGGGTATCACCAGTATGCCTGTGTGACATCCTTTACATAAAAACCTCAATGGAGCCCCTACACTCTCTGCCATCTTTGTGGTTTATCTCAGATTTCTTTTCCCTTGAAAAATGACATCCCACTAATTAACACCCACTGATGGCAATTTCTCCTCAGAAATGACCCTGTTAAATATAAACAAAAGCATCAAATGGTGCGTGTCTGTGTTGGGGCTCACCTGGTGGATACCCAGGACTGCCTGTTTGATAAAGGTTGGGTGTATAGGTGGGAGCCGTGGCAGGATACCCTCCTGGATAGCCTGCAGGACATCACAGACGAGAGAAAATATCAGAAACCACAGCTTATCAAACAGAGAGGACACACACACACACACACACACACACACACACACACACACACACACACACACACACACACACACACACACACACACACACACACACACACACACACACACACACACACACACAC
>JAVQJD010078261.1:0-11933 GCA_036023655.1 Nannoperca australis
ATGTGCTTAAACTGCAGACTTTCGGCTTTAATTTTAGGTTATTTACATCCAGATCAGGTGAACGGTGGAGGAATTACAACAGTTTCTATATGTGCCTCCCACTTTTTAAGGGACCAAAAGTAATGGGACAATCCACTCGAGCTATTTCATGGACAGGTGTGGGCTACTCCCTTGTTATTTCATCATCAATTAAGCAGGTAAAAGGTCTGGAGTTTATTCCAGGTGTGACATTTGCATTTGGAATGTGTTGCTGTCAACTCTCAATATGAGATCCAAAGAGCTTGTTTGTGTTCGTGTACAAGAAAACCCCACAGTGTAACTTTAATCCAAAGTATTTAAACAAATTAACATAATGAACAGACTTTATAAAAAACATAGGTACGTTTCAATCATTCATTTAATTTAAATAGCCTGATATATTGTTGAGCAGAGAAACATTAAGTTGAATGAGTCTTTTGATACAGTATAATGGATAAACTAGTAGGTAAAAGGAGGTAAAAACCTCAGGGGATGACTCATCCTGACGTTAATGACTGCAAAGTAAGGAATGATTATGACAAGGGTATGGAAAACTGATTGCCTTGTCCACCATCCTGACTGTAAAGATGCTGTACCAGACAAACTTCACAACAAAATGGTTCTGTGTGGTTGCATAAGCACTATGAATTAACGTATTACAGTCCTTTCCGGCTAGTAGCTTGAGACCACATTCATTAAGCATGGTACACAAAACAGCTAATACTTCCTGTATGGCTGACTGTTGGTCCTCAGGAAAAAAAAGGCACTCATTTATTATTAGATAATAATAAATTAAATAATAATTTATTTAATTAAATAATTAAATAAATTATTATTATTTTGGTGAAGTGTTTTTCAAAATTAAAGCGACACTATAAAAGACCATACATTTGCCAATTAGTCTCAGTTTTGATATCTGTCTTACAATTTCATCTGCTTGATGGAAATGCTTGAAAAACTGATAGAAAACTCGAAACTCGGCAGGCTGGAGTCAAACTCTGCCATGTTTCTCCCTCCCATCTGCTGATATATTCTGGAGACCTGTGGGTGATATGTATGATGTGTGTGTGTGTGTGTGTGTGTTGAATTTGTCAAGTGTGAGTTTATATGTGCAGGAAGCGGAACCTCGACATATGGCCTGTGAACCTTATATCAGAATAGACAGAGTTGGAGGGGGGAGGCTGTGAGCAGTCATGGTGAAGCTGTTCAACTGACTCACATCACTTGCGATTCACAAAAAAATTCTGATTGATTACATTGACGAGAGTTTTCACATCTTTCTTCGCGCTTTCAGTTTCTTCTTCAGTGCTGATAAATGAGGCCTTCATACCAAACCTTTTGGCTTTAATGAACTAAAATAAAAATCAACTGCAGCCACAATAGAAAGAATGTTGTTAGATGCATGTAATTTGACTGCAAAATCATCATTTTGCAGTCTCAAGCGTGAAATAACTGAAAATAACAAAGTTCAAATTGGTACAAAATTAGGTTTAAGCTCTTGGTTGACATAACACTTTTCATACAAAATGGATAATCTACATTGAGAATGAATGACTTCCCAGTTCCTCCCACACAATTAAATCAACACCTCCACAATGCAGCATTATGTTATCTGTGAGTCAGCAAAACAAACCAAATCTAAACCAAATCTAAAACCTAAAAAGGAAATAACAAACAAGTTTTAGTATTCTATTATTTGCAGAGCTATAGTATCACCTTTCACTAAATTCGTCAGGTGAACTGGTTTCTAATTAGCCAGATTACCCATAATTACACATAAATGTACTGTAATTGTTTTGCAATTACCCTTTACTGTCCAGGTGCCATTAAATTGTTATGTGATGAACAAACTAGATCAGAAATTCACACGGAAATCTGAAAATAACCCCAGAACAGTTTTTTGACTGGAACAACTAAGAAACATAAGACCAAAAGCTGACACTAACCTTTTCAATATTATCTTTCTAATAGATGAACTCGTCTTGGTGGAGATCAAAACATAATGTCTGTGTTTATATTACGCATGTAAATACATTGTAGTGGACTCCCAGACTTTGGACATATGTAAACATTTTGTACACTTTGAACAAAAATGAGAAAGAACAGGTCAAATGTAATTTTAGAGAAGCTCAGAGTAGCATGAATTCATGTTAGTATGTCACATGAGAACAGACCATCACAAATCATCTGACTGTGGCAGTCCTAAATAGTGATACAAAACACATGGTTTTTTCCAGCACTCCACCACCTCTCAGCAGCATGTGACGTTTGTGTGACGGTTCATAAGGCGGCCATTGTCTGACTGCAGCTCAAGAAGCAAAAGACATCAATATTACAGTTGGAGAGATCAGCAGTCTCAATCTGTGATTTTCTAAGCAAATGGAATTATTAAAAACATAGAAATAACTAAATAATGTAATCATTTCTCTATGCCCTCCAAAAGGCTTTTGATAATGATCTTTAAATGATCAGTGACCTCTATGGAGAGGGATATGTTAAAGTAGGCGGTGCAGTTGGAGTTTTGGACTTTTGGACTTTTGTTAGTGCTATGCTCATTTATTTTAATGAGTGGGACCCTGTTTTGTTTGTCTTGTGCTTGAGGACGCACATGCAAAGGGATGAGTTGATTGGCTCAAAGCATGGTGCGTGCCTACGATCCACGACAACTAATGTGCACATACTTGCGAGGGTCCCGCGCTGGTCCATACAGGAGTTGCCATTGCTCTACAATACTGTAGTGGGCGCTGTGGACTAATCTTCAACAAGCATACGAGGACGCTGCATGTTTGTTAGACTTCAAGGATACACACAATGTGTTTTTGGTGAATGTAAACATCACTTTTGTTTGTTTACGAGAAGACTCCACAGGGCACCTTTAAGGTTGGGAAAAGCTTGTGGTCACTGTTAAAAGAAACCAGCAACTGTTGACTGTTGGGATGGGATTCAAACTGTGGTCTTCAGTGTCAAACCCAGATGTTTAGTACATTCAATCATTCTCTACAACCTCCTGCCCAAAAGGAAATTCTGCGTTATGACGATATTTTGTTGTTATTCACACAACCACAAGAGGTCTCTCATTAGCAAAAGCTACACGTGTGTTTATAACCAACGCTGAGTCTCCTGTATGCTATTTACAGCTCACTGATATACTCCAAAATAGACATGGATGTGTTTATGATCATACAACTACTAGGCTTCTGCAACTGCCCTCGAGTGCAGTCACAGATAACGTTTAGTTTCATTGCCGAGGTAGAAGCAGTTTGAAACCACTGTTTCAAAAACTAAGATGTAAATTCACCATTATCTGTAATTTAAGATGAACTGCAGGATTTAGATATTCATACCACTGAGTCAAATATAAATATAATATAATAATATTATAAAATATGTTATATATAATATAATTTTGGATGGATCCAGCAAAACATTGAAAATGTCTCAGTAAAAGATTTGTAATTTCTCTGGAGACAACAAATAACAAACAACCAAAAATGTCACTAGTTCACATGAGTATCATATTTCACATGTCAATCTGTGTGTGTTGGTCTGTTTTCTATGGGTTGCCATTAATCAGTTCGTTCACCATTTGATGAAGTGAAGTTTGAGAATGTGAAGCATTGGGAGAACAGTATGACTGGCAGATAAGAAGTGCTGAGAAATGCTGTACTGATGAGTCAGAGACCTTCTAAATGAAGAAAAGAGAAAAGAAATGCATAAATAATTGTCTTTTTTCAGCCCCAATTTGTGAACACGTGCACACACACATACACACAAGGAAACCCACACAGGTCCCACAAAGGTCTCTGCTGTCACAACAAACAGAGCAGCGGGTGACCGCAGAGTCGGGAGGCGTCGCTCAAATCAGCTGTCTTTGTGTAAAAACAGTCTCCTGCTGTTTTTACAATCGGGTCATTCCCAAGAATCACATGCAGAGAGCAGTGAAATTCCAGATAACATCTCCACCTTCTGTGGAGTCCTGACAACTAACGGTACATAATTAATGTGCTGCATCTCCACAGTTGTGATACGTGGACAACTTTTTTACACAATGCAGATGGCCAGCGCTGCCCTGAGCGGGAGAGAAGCTGGCATGACACAAAAAGTTTCTTTTTTAAACATTTATTTCACCGGGCACTTTACAAAGAACAAATTATTGTTTACAGAAATGGCCTGTCAGAGTAGCAGCAGGGAGACAAAAGAGCTCATACAAAACACAGCAGGCTGAAGCACACTTCACTGGAGCAGTTAGTGAGGAATGGTTTGCTCAAGGGCAACTGGGCACAGGAATGTTACACACATCTTCCCCTGATCTGATTCTCTTAATGGAATTCCAACCATGTGACTTTACACCTTCTCTTCATGGTTAACAAGTGTGCTACTCTTTAAAACTTTCTTTTACCCGAATGATTATAACAATATAACAACAAAAATTACTTCATATTTAAATATGATGATATACATATAAAAAATTAATTTGTGAACTGACAACCTTTACTAACATTTTGCCATTTTTATATCACAATATGGAAAATGTATGCAAAATCACATATAAATCACTGACATCAACAACAACAATAATACCTTTAATACTTAAAATAAAATTCAGCAAAAAGTGCTTGAAAAAATAGCAAAGCATACAATTTAAACAAAATTTTAAATAATGAAATATATTTAAAATGCACAAGTTTGGGACAGCTACCTAGCACCCTCAGTGTTTGTTTAGTAGATATGCCACATTATATTCTATGAGAAGGCTTTATTACACTTATCAATGTACCCACCAAAAGATTTTTAATATAAATCAACATGTCAATATATACAATTTGAAACTTTGAACAATTTCACAAAAGAGAGAAGATCTGTGTGCTTAGATCACGATCCAGCTTAATTAATAAGACTTATTACTCCTTTTTTGTTTTACTTTTTAAAGCTAATTTCTTGCCACATAAGCATCCCTCTAAACTATGGATGTATTTAGAGAGCTGGATACAATGCAGAAAGTCAGACATGCTGCCAGTGTGTACCAGTGGACAACTGCAGTACTGCAACTTTACAAAATAATACATTTTGCTCATAGACCATTATAAAAGAGATGTCAGGTCAGTTATTCAACGTCAAATATTCCCCTTTTTACTTATGATTTTGAATGTATTAAGGTTCAATGAAGGTTGTAAAACCTCCCCAGAGCCTTGAAAAGCCTATGTACATTAAACTCTTTATAGGGTATGTTTCATTAGGGGTGCCATCTTGGAGTCTTGTATTCAGTTCTCATAATCCAAACCATGATCTTCTTGGTCTGTATAGTAGCTCAAGTCATTGACATGGTCGAAATTGGTGTATTTCTTTTGTCATCAAAGCCTATTGTCCATTAAAATATGCAGTGGATGATTCCTGTGAATGGCAATTCCACGATTTTGTGACAAGCTACATGGCAAAGGCAAATAAATGTATAGCAAATTATCTTAATCCATCTTTTGCAGAAAAGTACGTTGATACTGTAAAATGCAAAACCCAGGATTACATTCAGTTTCAGGGTTGTAATATCCACTGGCAACATCTAGGCTATTTCATTTTTATATCTGTGCATGGCAATTACATTATTGTAAAGGTTATAGTTTAAAAGAAAAAGTGGGAATTAAGACAGATCAACAGACCGTTGGTTGGATGGATGGATGGATGGATGGATGGATGGATGGATGGATGGATGGATGGATGGATGGATAGATAGATAGATAGATAGATAGATAGATAGATAGATTTTTGGAAAAACTAATAAACAGAAATGAATCAGTTTGTAGTTGGCAGTGTAAACCATGTCACAATGACAGCTTTAATGCCCCAAACAGGAGCATCATGGCTGGAAAAGGGCTCCCCCACCAGGCTCCTCGCCCTCCTGTGGACAGCAAGTCAACTGTGTCATTGGCCTGCTAATGGGAAGGATCACGCATGGCTGTATAACAAGAGCAGGACAAGCTGTCAGCGGTCCTCTGACAGGTGCAGCTTTCCCAGAATGCCTTGCAGTTGTGCCGCAGAGCACCGTCCAAGCCCCTGAATCTCCGGCTGCTGTCTGCTGACGAGCCAAACGCGTCCATCTCCCACAGACACAAGTAATTAGGTTTTCACCCGGGCCTTACACAGCAAACTGGGAAATACTCGGCTGCTGCTTTGCTCTCACTAGCGCCCACTCTTCCTTTCTTTCACCTCCAATCAAACTACCTCAAGCTTGCACAATGAAGAGGGTTGTGTGTGTGTGTCTGTCTGTTTGTGAGACGCAAGGGAATCTAGATAGAAAGCCTGAGAGGATGAATAACGGTGATACACAAAGCTCCCACAGCTAATAATGATTCTTTAAAATAACTGCCAAAACATCTCATGGAGGAAACAAGTGTGAGAGGAGAGCCCTTGTCATTCAGTCAGGCACGCTGGTCATCCTAACAACTGCTATTTATTTACATTATACAGTTATAAAAAGAATATAAAGCTTACTGCAGCAATACAAAGCCAGTGCCAATCAGACTGCTCAGAGTAAGAGCACTTAGAATAATCAGTCTGGAGTTTCTAATAATTTCAGTGATTGAGATCCGAAGTCACATTTGTTCTGTGTCACTTAAATGTGTATATTTTTATGTTATTTTGGTGCTAAATATGATAATTGTACTAGACTTTGCCATGGTTCGGTGCTACAGTTTACAGCATATCACTGTATAATATATTTATATATAGTGCACAGAGATATAGAACCTCACATATACTGCAAAAATGGGTAAATGCATAATGTCTCATGCTTCAAGTCCTTTTTTATATGACACTGCTTTTCAGTCTGGTGATAAGTTAGGGAAAGATCATGGTCTTGATTAATTGTTAATTAGGTTAATATTTTGTCTCTTCAAGTCACTTCTGACTTTTCTTTGTATTAAACCAAAACCACTATCTATCCCTAACCGTAACCACGTGCATAAACCCAACAATGAAATATGTTAATCACGCTTTAGTTAAGTGGACATACTTGTATTGCTGTAAGAGCTGAAACAGAGTGAAAACAATTGAAAATACATTATCATTGTAGACATGTTGAGTTGTTTCCTCATTATAGATAGACAGACTTTATTAATTCCCAAGAGGAGATTGTAATTTTGCGGTTGTAAAAGGAATAATACAAATAATCAGCATAACAAGAAAATACAATTAATAAATAAATACATATACATACTGTATTGAAATCAGTATGTTGTCCACTGCCACTCAGAGGATAAGTCTCCTCTCCCGGCTCAGAGGGGAGTCAATATACAGATAGTCCTTATTTCGGTGGAGAGGCAGGAACCTCCCACTGACTGTGCTTTGCTGTCTCACCAGTAGGCTGTGCAGGGGTGTGTGAAACACTGTCCATTACGCTCTGCATCACCACCTCCAGGGGCTCCACAACAGCCCCCATCCCAGAACCAGCCTTCCTAATCAGCTTGTTTGTTGGTAAAAAACGTAATTAAGGAGGCTTTGTGTTTTTCTCAAATGTATGCAGTTGCAAATCATAGAAATAAACACAATTTAGAGACAGGGTTGAGAGGACACAATTACACTCACAGTAGCTTTAAATTAAGGGGTCACTGACCACAAAGGTGTTACACAGGTGTTACATAAGACCTTCTGTTCCATGCATTTCTATAGCATCTGACTTTTTACCAACAGCTTAAAATAACTGTATTTGAAATATAATATGTACATTAATATTCAATTCAATTCAATTCAATTCAATTTTATTTATATAGCGCCATATCATAACAAAGTTATCTCAGGGCACTCAATATTCTACTTACAGTAAGTAAATCATTGTTTTCTTTAGAAAGAAATAAAGTCAAACCTGGCAGGTCACTTACTGCTGTTTGGAAGACACGTTGAAACATGTATTATGCTGATGTTCTCTGCTAAGGAGCAAGCCACAACTTTTTATTTTAAGTAGATATGATACAAAAATGGATGTTTCAGTGAATATCATGCAAACATTACGATAAAGTATAACAGTACTCAAAGGACTTACAGCTAGATCCCAACAAAGTTAGATAACCAGGTTTTGTATGTATAGCAATTATTTTTGTTTAGCAAATTCCTTGAAACTGATTTTTACTTGGCATTACATACAGAATACAAGTTTGTGCAGCTTGCTTGGTTGAAGCTACAGAGGAAAAGTGTACTTAGATGGGCAGTATAGATCCTGCATACTTTTTTAAACACTGGATAGAGAAAACAAGCAATGTGTGTGTTCTCTCCCTTTGCTTTTTAAGGGCATTTGACAGAAGCAGGGCAACAGGAAGAGACACAACATTTTTTAAAAGGATGTTTGGAACATACACACTTACAGGTCAGAAGTAATGTTTGTGATTCTGTCGCTGAAAAATGTGAAGTGATGCATCTCGCTGTGTGTATTTTCTAGGACAGAACTGTACGCCAGATTCACAGCAAGTCCCGCCATGAAGAGGGAACAAATGTATCTTGGCACTTACTTCCCGGCTGCAGCAGAACAAGTCTTCTGGCTTCTAGCTGTCGAGTAGTTTCTGTACTACGACAAAAAAGTAATTTTATCTACCATGGAGTGACACAGTCTGTTTTCTTTTTTGTTGCTGTGTCTTGGTGTAAATATGTGAAAGATGTGAAGATAGAAAAATAACTGTGTTGGTTGAGGTTTTCCAAACTTGTTTCTTGTTTTCAAAGTGTTCTTAAAAGGTTTCGATTCGCTCAATTTTTGTGTGGCATGACATTCCAAGTGAGAGTTGACACACATGACAATGTCCAGTGGAACCTTTATAAACATTTTCAAGAAGAAACACATCTCGCTCAGCTCCATGCAGTTATACATTTATTCCGTGGGTTTCGAAAGATAATCTTTGGTCCAAAACTTTATGAAACAATGGCATGAAAATCTCCAAGACTGGAGCTCACCAGAAGAACATTGAAATGGTACAAACTATTCAGGGCAATGAAGGTGCTACATTTCTAAGTTTCTAACAGTTAGAATCTGATTTGATAGTTTGTCAATGCCTGGATGTAATAATACATTATTGAATGAAATTACTTAATTTAGGGAATAATTTTAGTCATTTAATTACATGCACACATGCTATTTGGCAACTAAAAATCTAGATTAATACATACTTCATTCTTTATGTTTTTTACTAAACACAACACTTGATTCTGCAACACTGATCTGTGTGTTAACCCATATACAATTAGCCTTTCTCAGTCAAATCAACTGTCACTATATGCTGCAATTTAGCTAATTAGCTGTAGCTGGGGTACAGTGAAATATTACTTATATTAAGAGTTGACTGACAGGTGTTTCTAATATATTGTCCTTCTTTATTTGGCTCCAGGTGAGCATGGCCACAGAGTTACAAAAAGTGCGTTTGGCATGGCCCTAATGAAATGGATGTGGCACACTTAACTGGGAACTGTGCTGCTGGGTTCACAAAAATACAGCCAAAGTCAAAATGATGAGATGATGAGTCTTAATTTTGATTTACAATGTCACAAATTTCACCATGTCATAATTATTTTCCTTTTTATCATGCCTATAGTTTCATTTCACTTTTTTGGCACAAATGGGCTTCCTTAAATAATCCATTCATTAATCATTCATCCAAATAAGGTGAAATGGGATGCAGAAATGAAATGCCATGATTTATCAGAGTTACTGCTGCTCAGTTACAGTAATTATGTAATGACATTTATATAAGTCACTGAGATTTTAAGGTATTTGCTTAAAACTTGCACATTTGAATGAAAACGCAGCAAGTAATACATGAGCTGAGGTTTGCTGTACATGATTATAAACAGAGCAGTAACAACAGTGATCCCAACACTTTCTCTGTAGACATGCATAGTCTCACATTCTAACAATACAGATCCCGGTTGAGCAGTGCTGCACAGAGCAGGCAGTGAATGAGAAAGCAGCTGCTAGTGTGCCAGATCGGCTTGATCTGCACCAGTTAACCCCAATCTGCAGCCCAGTCTCTCTAATGGCGGCTGTCAGCTGGCAGATCTGGCCTTTTTTCAGCACCTCCTCTACCTTTCTTACACACACTCTAGTGTGAAGAAATGACGTGGCTATGTAGCTGAGGCCAACCCAGGACAGCCTCACTGGTATTATTTTTTATTTTTAAACCTCTCTGGTGGAGTGGACACATTTCAGCAGAATGTCTTTTTTTCCATCTCTTCCAAGTGTAAAAACCTTCTGTAAAATTGAAGTCCCCCCCACAAACTTTGTTTTTATGTGCAATCTGAAAACAGCAGATATAAAACTGCACTCAGGTGTCTTGTTCTGTGGATTCATATGTTAGTTAAATTTGACCTTGTTAAGCTCTGTACTATACTATGTCTACCCAGTTCTTACATTTATTCAGAACAAACAAGCTGCTGACTGCTGTCACATTATCTAGCATTCATTTCTGTCAAGGCTGGTTGTTAAACAGTGAAATACAGTTACATTAAGACTAGACCTTGGTAAGCAAATGAGCGTGGTGTGTGTGAGTCATTACTCTTTAATGTGTATTTGTGCAGATTGCAATTGGTCATATCCATATTTCAGTGTCTTAGATGGTATAATTTCATGCTATGCTGTTTCTGTTTTTGTTTCTGTTTCTGTCCTAAAGAGAATATAAAACCCTGTTTGAAAAACTAAAGCAGAGTGGATGGAGAGTTAATTTGGAAGCAAAATTAGAAAATTCAACTTATAAGTATAGTCTATACTTATTGTATAGAATTACAGATTGCTTTTACAATAAAACATTACACAATTGTGCAGTTGCTATACAGTAAGTTACATTGGCTGTAGTAATCAATTAGTAACTGATTTGTACACCAAACTCTGTTTCATTTAATTCCAAGATTTACCACCTTGGGAATCATTTTCTGCAGCCTGAAGTGAAATATGCGGTAGAAATGGACTCCCATACAGTAGAGTGAACAAAGCTCTGTCTTTACTAAATACAGCTCTGTTGGAAAGTCTTTGTCAAATTGGAACTACTCTTCAATAGAAACCTCTGACATCCATCTGTAATTGTTTAGCTGACTGAACTGATGAGGTGCCAGCGATTACTTTTTTAGCTTTTTCCCCGTTTATACAGAAATAATTCAAAATAGATTACTGCATGAACTGAATTGGAATCATCTCACCTCAAAAATATTTTTGTAAATAAACTTTTATTATATCTTACAGGGAATAAGGACACAATGAAGTTAGTTGTTATTAGTCAAAATAAAACGGAATATCTAAATAAATACTATTGGAAGTAATTATAGATCTATACCTTTGTGTCTGATAGCAGAATCTGTCCATGTTACACTGAGCGGTGGTCAGTCAGTGTCCCCTCTGTCCCCTGACCCTCCCCATCACACACTATGTGGATGCATTTTCTGGATATGCTGGACAGGAGCTGCTGTGACTTGCTGCCACTCTTGCAGCACCATCTTGTCATGCACCAAGTGAAGTCAATGACCTGACACGTCGAGAGCAGATATGTTCTCTACGTGTGGTGGTGAAATAGTACGCTGTTGTGATGATTAACTGTTCGACCTTGAATTTTTTTTGAAATTTGTTTTGACTACAGCGGATCAGATTCTATCTGTAAGAAGAAACCACTCTTTCCACATCTGCTTACATCAAGAGAGTTCAAAACAGGAGCCACTTCTGAAAGAACAGTGTACAGTATAGTTGCAGTCAACACTAAGTGATAAAATAAGAAACACCAAAAGGAGCTGTGCATCACGAACATCAAGAACTTAAAAACAGCTTGCTTTGTACTTATAGGTTTTTTGTTTGGTGTTGACTTGTTGGAGTCGTGCCCTCCACAAATGTGCTGGTGGAGAGGTTTTTGGTGTTTTTGTTCGCTCTGGAGGTACTTTCACTTGCAGTCAGCTGAGCGCAA
>JAVQJD010078264.1:0-19062 GCA_036023655.1 Nannoperca australis
TGTTCGAGATGTTCGAGATGTTCGAGATGTTCGAGATGTTCGAGATGTTCGAGATGTTCGAGATGTTCGAGATGTTCGAGATGTTCGAGATGTTCGAGATGTTCAAGATGTTCAAGATGTTCGAGATGTTCGAGATGTTCGAGATGTTCGAGATGTTCGAGATGTTCGAGATGTTCGAGATGTTCAAGATGTTCAAGATGTCCTCTGGGAAACAGTGAAGAGGAGCATTCAAGGGTTAAAGACCTGCGTCAGGTGTTAATACAGACCTTCGGTGTGCCCTTATGGTTCTATGTGCTGTTTTACATCGAATCAACACTGTGGCAACATAAATAAATGAATATATGAAACAAAACTCAGACATAAACTGACAGGCGGGTGATTGATTAGCACACATTAGAGAAGTCATTTCTTCATTAACTCAATAACTGTGTACGTGCTCTTTGATGATTGATTTGATCTCCTGTTTCACCTGGCCCTGCTGAAGAAAGCTTAGTGTGTGTGTGTGTGTGTGTGTGTGTGTGTGTGTGTGTGTGTGTGAACGAGTCACTCCTGTAACCCGGTCGGACTCGCAAAGGGCCGTGATCAATATGGATGCAGCAGAGACAGAGGCACACTTTCATGTGTGATGTTTACTGGCTGAGGCAAGAAAACCGGCCACCAAAGGCCAGCTCAGACCAAAGATTAGAAACTCTGAAACCTGCCAGCCGACATCAAAGACGCGGTGTCGTTTCCATAGCAACAGCTCTTTGTACCTGCCACCTTTCAGGTGTTTTTTTGCAGTCGATTTGTAGCGTCTTAAAACACGATTGGGGATAGTGATAGTGAGTTACTTGCTACAGTTGCATTTTTAGTAATGAATCAATGAAAAGATAAAAAAACGAGCTCCAGGTGACCAGCTGACTTTGCTACGAGCTGATTGGCTGTTGAAACAGGTGTTCTAAAACCAGCCGCTGGAGCTGAGACGGTCCAGTTCACACCGCTGCAGCTTTCCCCTTAAAAACATTAGATTTCCCACCATCTTTGGGAAAAACATGTTTTTTCTGCTAACATGGAGGGGGCGGGGCTTGTGTGCTGTACTGCAGCCAGCCACCAGGGGGCGATCCAGGTGTTTGACAGCTGTTTGACCTCGTTGGGTTGTTTCAGCACCACGGACAGTGCACGTCCACTGAACCCAGAGCAGCAGCTCACACACAAACAACAGGCTTCTTTCTGTGAGACACTAATTAAATGGCAAAATGCTGAGATCCCAGAATCCCTCGGGGGGGGGGCGTTCCCACCGCTTGTCAACAGAAATTAGACCTGAGGGTCACTCGGGTGCCCGTTTTAATGGTCAAGTGCTGGTGCCCTCTCACTGATTGGCCGACTCCAGAGGCAGTCTGACAAACAGACAACACATTTCTCCCAGTGAAATTAGCCACCTGGGCTTTGGCCCACTTTCCACTGGCCTCCTTCTACCTAGTGGCCGTTCAGTCCGCTCTGTTGTGCAGGGGTGTGTTGTCTTGAGGTCCAGCACCAGTGGAAACATGGTGTTGTGTTTGTGGAGGTTCATGTAATGAAGAAGGTCTAAATCCTGGCGGTGGAGAAGGTTTCCAACCTGTGGGAGGGGGTGATGGGGACCTCATAACCCCGGGTCATCCACTTTATATGAGCATTAGTGAAAATAGCAAAGTATAGAAAACATATCCCATGAGTCTTAGCTGCAAAGGTGCTGTTCAAGGTCTCCTGGGGGCTGTAGTTCAAGGTGAGGTTAAAATATGGACAGACATTATGTTTCCGTTTCCCCAAAGAATGCTGAAAGAAAATATTTATTTCTATTTACTATTTATTTTAAGCATAAAGAGAGAAATCTGTTTATTCTCTTCACCCACGTTCACTCATGTATTTATACCTCAACAGCTGATCTTAACAGTACTTTTTATTCACATTAAATCGGCTGTTTTGTCTTTAGGTCTCACATTTCCCACGTTCCCGTGTGTACCCGAATGCGCCACAGTTAACGGGGATTCACCCCGTGAGTTTCGGTGCTTTGACGACTTCTAAATGTGTGCATGGAGAGGATGTGAAGAACGGTGAGGGTGTTTCTCCTGGTGACTCATGTATGGTACGCCCCCCTCCCGCCGGACTCCTTTCACATTCCCGCAGCTTTGTGTTTCCCGGCTCTGCTTGCACACGGATCTGAGAGCACAAGTCGTTTTGCAATTAATTTGGGTGTTGAAAGGGTCCTGCGATAAATTCGGCACTGCAATTATCCATCAAGCAGCGTTTTGTTTCATTTTAATTTGGGTTTTTGTTCACCCAGATGCCGCTGATGCAACGTCTTGTTGCAGAAACAGGCCGTTAAATCTGATGAATGTTTTAGAGCCATCCCGAATTAAAAGGGGATCATCCCAACAATTCAATTACTGCCTGCAGTTACTGGGAACATCGCAGCAGTGACGAGCAAAGCGAACTGCAGTAATGAAAGGACTCCGCAGTCTGGTCTGGTCTGCATCACTCAGTTTAATTCTCGATAACACGGTGGGAAGGTGAAGCCACGCGCATCCTGCTTTGCTGGTGGCAGCGTCCTGCACTGGAAGTCTTTAGCAGCGGGCTCATCACGTGTGCGTGTGGGGAAGAGGAAGAAGACTTCTCAGGGTTAGACATGGTAGAAATGTCATGTTGCTGGCAGCTTTCACCCCTCTGTGGTGTTACACCCAGCTGTCAGTGGTGTGCAAGTCAATGGATTTCCCCATTAGAATTAATAGTTTATAATATTCCGCACACATTTTAAGACCCTGGGCTGATTGTAATGACGTGTTGACCAGTTCCCCTGCAAGTTTCATGCATCAGATGCTTCTTCTGTCACTCAGGGAGGCAGTGATGCAGTTTGATCATATGAAACATGACTCACGCTGTTAGTGCTGCAGGTTCAGGCTCACCTTCCTGCTCAGACTGCAGTCTCGCTTCACAGAGAGGAGACTTGCTTTTAACGTTGGGCTTATCAGTGACCTACACACTCTCTCTCTCTCACACACACACATTTTGACGCCCGAACACTCCCACAGTAAAGTCACCTCTCCGGTGACAGCATGCCTGTGATGTGTGAACTAGTTAAATCCTCACGTGTGAAAGGAGTCCTGCTGAAAAGAGGCTGCACCTGCTCACAGCTGCTTTGTGTGCACGTTGACACGTTGAACCCTGAGAGATGCACGTGTGCTCAAGATGTGCAGGATTGCAGAAGGATTTAGTCATTTGAATTAAAAGTTGGCGTTTTAAAATGACCTGATGTGTGTTGTGCACATGCTCAACGTTGTGGAGATAAGACATGGATGCAGGATTGCCAGACCAAAACATCACCCACTTCCTGCTGGGATGTGATCCACACAGCTTTGATTGGCTGTTGTCTGTGTGTAAATGTTACGTACAAGTGTGAAGTGACAGGAGTGTGTCACTGTGCTGCAGGAAGCTGTGATTAGACTGTGAGAGGCAAGTGAGAAAAGTCAATCTACTGATCCATTTTCTGATCTAAATGCTTATTTCATTTTTAATAAGATAATCTTTCAAAGTTATTTAAAATATATATATTTCTTTTCCTCACTTGCCTCTCAGGGCTTCTGCAAAACTGCTTTTTTTTTTGAATGAAAGCACAACTTTTTATTTTATTTGACATAAAAATACAAAATGCAACATACTGACTTACTTTCAAGCCTTTTTGCTGTAATCTGCTGTCTGAAAACATCTTTTTTTAATAGATTTCTGTCATTTTCCTTTCAGACAAACGTGTGAACGAGTGTTTCTGACTTGAGGAACACGACCTGCGGCTCTGCCGTCGCTCTGGTCCTCTGGACTGTTTCGCAGCGACTCCTGCAGAGGCTCCTTGTCAGATCTTGGCAGCTCTTTAAATGGAGCTGCTCCATATTCAGGACCCGGCAGTCCGGGCGGTCAGAGATCCAGGTCCAGGGGTCTGACACTGTTTGACTGGGCTCAACGTGCGCAGACTGCTGCATCCCTCTCGCCGGACCTGTTCTGAGTTTTAGCAGCCAGAGCAGGGTTGATGAAAGTTTTATTTAAAACCAGCATGATATAATTGTATTGACATGAAAGCAGAAAATGAAATCCGTGCTGATGATTATGCAGAGCCTCAGTTAGGGCTGCAGATCGTCCTGAGCTCTGCAGAAACTCCTTCCAACATCTCTTTAATTGGTCCTGGAGCATGAAATCATTTTTTCGGAGTCTGTCGCGTCCTACCATCCCTCTCTCTGTCTTTTTCTGTGGGTCACTGCGTTTCACTCCACACATTTAGCAAATCTCTTAGACCAGGATTACTGCTTCCCAGGGATTTAGGATTTCCGCCCGCCCAACACATGCTGCACAGTTACCGTTGGTGTGTTGTGCTTCCATGTCTTCTCTGCTTTCTGCCGATGCAGCCACAGCCTCTCTTTCATAAGACGCCAGCCGTCTTCAGCTCTGCTGACAAATGCTAGCTGAGGGAGGAAATAAAGAAATGATGGCACGGCATGAAGACAGATTGTAGCCTGGAAAACAAACCGCTGCATCTTCTTGGTTTTTCAGATGGAAGAATATTGAAGAGATGGAAGAGCAATAAGAAGGTTTTGCTGGAGCAATAACATCACAACATATTGACCAACTGTTGAGGAATCTTTCTCTCTGGATTCTGCTCTGAAGCCAGGCAGGAAGTGGCACTACTGCTGAGACCGTACCTGAGTTTTTGAAGAGGATATAGAACATTTACTCAGAGGTAAATGTCCCAGATTTACCAACAGCTGCAGCTGTTCAGCAACGTGTAATCTCAGTTCTTCTAAATGAACTCTTCCAAGAAGAACAGCTTTTTCCCCGTCGGCCCAGTGTCTTCAGTCCTGATGCGTTCCACCGCCATGGCGGCCACCGGAGACAAGCCCGGACCTCCGGCTAAAGGGGCTTTCTCCTCAGACGGGGACCAGGACAAGCAGAAGGAGGCGGCTCAGTTCAGGAGGCAGCAGCAGGCCTCCCTGGCCGGCGTGCTGGAGGAGTTCTTCTGGATAGGCAGCAGCATCGTGGCCTTCTCCAGGTGGAGGCTTGGCTACATGGGTGAGCTTTGTCAGATCCTCTGACTATTGGACTGGAAGTCTGAGATATCAGCTTTTAGTGACGGCCGAGGTGAAACTTTCCTCTTCTTCTTACTTTGTTGTCTTTTCGTGCAACTGGTCTGCAGTGGAGACTTAGGTTACCTGACTGGTTTTACTGGTTTACAGGGACAGTTCGTCTCTGTTGTGTAGAAGTGAAAATGTTCTTCAGCCTGTGGTGATGATGTTCCCCAACATGTGGACAGGGTAGAAAGAAACCCATTCTGCTGCCTCTTTAAACAGATTTGGATTTTGATCTTAATCCAAGAGGTAATTGCCAACAGATGGTATCCTGCTCTTGGCAGGTTGGATCAACCAATCAGCTTGCTTGATGCTCAGGTTTGCACGATGTGTTGTTGTTGTTGTTGTTGTCTTGATCTGCTGCTCTGCAACCTACAGTTACCCATGACCCACTTCACTGTAGACCTATATCCACCCTGTGACATGCTCGGCAGACGTGGTGGGACCTGCAGGTAACCTTTACACCACAAGGAACCACCTGTGTGTGTGTGTGTGTGTGAGGCTGCAACATATGCCCTCCGTACAATCCCTCCAGGATTAACCTGGTGCCCTGACAGCACCCGCCCTCAGGCCACAGAGGGTGACACCCACTCGTCCTACCTGGCCCCAGCCTCCGCTGCGTTAGGGCTGCTTCCTGCTTTGACCCCATTAACCAACCAGCAGGACTGTTAATCCCTGTTAAATACTGGAGTGTTGATGTAGGTCGTCCCGTCACACAGCCACCGTGTCCTCCCAGGAAGTTGGTCAGGACGTGGAGAGGCCTGAAACTTACTGGCACTGACTAAAATGACATATTTTGCCATTTCAATGTCAGATGTGAAGGCAGCATTATATAATGAAGTTTGTCTTCAAATGATTTCAAACCCAGAGTCCCTCCGTCAGGGTGATCCCAGGATGACCCATCATCCTTAGAGGTCCTCTCTCTTCATTGCACCTTGGAAGTAGGTGAAGCAACCGTCCTCTGCAGAGTACAAACACATCTGTGTGGGAGAATATCTGATCTCGTATGATGTTTGTCACCAAAATCTAAAAGATGTAGAAATGTGGACACAACAAGTGGTGAATGCAACATTTACAGGTGCAGAAACCAGGACTGTGGCTCGTAAATCAAAGCCTGGGCTCCAGTTATCTTCCAGCGTTCCTCCACTGTGGGCACACGCTTTAAACCGGATGTTGTAACCATGGCAACTGGTCTAGACCCCCCCCCCACCTAGTGCTCCACTCGTGTCTCTCTGCTGTTGTGTCTGTGTCCTCTGTAAGCAACATCTGCCTGCTCTTTATGGGTCTCAGCCCAGTGCTCCGTCTTTGTGTCCGCCTGCTGTGACCTGCGCTCTTTCCACTCATTAGGGTTTTCTTTCCCAAATCTGATTTGCTGACAGACTTTAAATCCTCTCTCCTGGTCAGGACACAGGGTTTTAAAACAGTTTGGCAGGAAGAACACAGGGAACACTGATCTCACCGGGGCGTCTCCTGTGTTGAGGAGCGATCGACACTTATTAGTCTTAATTAGTGTTCGGAGAGCGCCGACCTGCTGTGGAGGGAACAGTTGGACATTTACAGAAGAAACGTGGACATTTGGCAGATTGTTCACCACAACACATGTTCAGAGAGGACTTTAAATGAGCGAATAAAGTGAGCAAGTCCAAAGGTTTCAGTGCAGGATTTGCAGATTAGATGCGAAACGGCAGTGATGCTGTGCATCTGCAGCTCTTTGACATTAAATGAAGAGCTCGTTTTGTGGTTCGTGGGGTCGTGTGGCGTTTTGTTGTGTTGAGCGTGGTGAAGTCTGGTCTGACTGAGTTTATGTGAGACTTTATTCTGTGTGCCATGTTTGTTTATCGCTCTAGCAACCTACTGTATGACATGTGACTGTTGTTTCCACGCTCTTTTAGTTGCACCTGATGCCATCCTCATGTCATTTCTAGATGTTTATATATATATATATTTATATATATAGAAGGCAGTTCTTGCTGTACAGACAGTAGAGGGAGAGTCTAGCACCTCCTGGAGCCTCATCACCAACTGTGAACAAACCCACTCGGCTGCTGTTTAATTGATTACAGGCGTCATCTGCCTTCTACAGCCGACCACGAACCTCTCCAGTGGCTCAGATGCATGTCTACCACCACTTACTGCTAAGTGGCTGCTGCTTTGTGCTAGTTATTATTTCATGCATTGACATTTCATATTTTAAATATTCGTTTTGAATCATGTGACAGTAATAATGTATTTAAATGTTTTTAAGTGTCTTTACTCTTAATTCCTTTTATTGGTTGGTTGGTTGCAATGTACTGTAGCAGTGGTCTGCTGTTAAAGTACAACTTGGACACCTAAGTTCAGTTTTTTTATTTAACAATAGCATTGAAACTGCAACATACAATTATGCTGAAGTTAAAATAGAAAATACAGGTACAAATACAACAGCCCATCTGTTGCCTCCCCCGACAGGTTCTCCCTCACCCTCGGGTCAAACCCATAAAACCATGCAACGTCTATGTGAGCGCTTCTTAGTTAAGTAACAGTAGGAAGGTATTTCAAGGATTCCCAAGCGGTTTCCCCCACACAGCCGGCTGCATCACATGACGGGGGAGTGTGGGCTGAACGTGGCCTCCTTTCCCGCCTCCTCATCCGTAAGTAAGTTGTGTTCAAGGCAACTAACAAACCGGAGCGTGTTCCACGTTAAGAGGAGTCTCTTTGGTGGCAGTTTAATTGGATTTAGCCTCTTGCTGCTCTGCTGAAATCAGACGTGTGTGTGCAACGTGACAACAGAGCAGAAAATGACTCATAACTGCCCTGCTGTTTTCTTCTCAACCCATCTCCACTCAGTCTGGAGAAACGTGTATCCTGACGGCTTCCTTGTTATGTCAGTGAAGGCAACACACACGGTGGGTTGCCAGCGGGGCTCCGTGGTGAGCTCTGGAAACCAGATGGCCGGGAGACTGTGGTGGCTGTTAGAGAGTCTTCGGCTCATCTTTGACAGCAGGATGAGCCTCTCCGATGTGTTTTTGTTTTATGGATGGCTGCTCCCTCTCTGGAGGAAGGGGTGCAGATCTTTAGCTCTGCTGCAGCCAATCAATCAGCCAGCAGCCACAGAAGAACTAGAAAGCTGCTCCTCAGACATGTTGAAGTTCCACGAAAGAGTCCAAGTTGTAAAACCATTAAGGGTTAATTGGTTATGCATAATATCTTCCTGTATTCTCCCTCAAAGCCTTCAAACCCAACACAAACAGCACTGAGAATCGGTTTGTTGGGGTGTTTCGTGTAAAGGCGTGCGTAATGTGTTGTAATCTCGCTTCTTTGATTCTCCAGGCATTTGTGTAATTTGATTGTACAGTGAACATTAGATCCGGCAGTTTAATGCCAGACTGGTTAGTGTAAAGCATCGTGTGTTCTGTGTTCGGGGTCCAGGTGGTGTGTAATTGATCCAGCTTGCACCAGGGATCAATAGGCACCCCGTGCTGAAGGGTTAGTCTGTGGTGTCTGTGGTGGTTGCAGTATTGATTCCTCCAAACAGGATGATTGTCCTTTCTGTGTCTGCCGGGCGAGATAACGGGGGGGGGTCAAAGGTCACGTCAGCTCTGCATTATTTTACATGCAGCTATAAAATGTTCTATTACTGAAAGTATGGAAGCCCAGAAGGGCCACAAACCCAACATTCAGAGGATTATAACATTATTACAATTACCAAACGTATTATTATCTTGACAATGCACACGTTTGTACTTTATGTTCTTTTGAAGTGGGTTCATTTCATTTCATTTCATTTATTTCCTCTCAGCTTCGACAGACGAGCAACATCAGTGTGTTGTACTTTGTGGAAATGTTCCATAATTTGCAATAAAAGCAGACGGGCCTCTCAGACACTGCCCTGAAGTGACTCAAGCGGTGTCTCCAGGACAGAAGGTGTTGTGTCTCACTTAACTAAACATCTGAGGAGACCAAGACGTTGTGGAGTTCCCCAGCGGTTCAATGGTTTGACCTCTGATATTTCACATTTACATGCGTTCAATTGGCCCAAAGTGATGAAATCAGCCGTCACAGTTATGCAGATGATCCCAAATGTACCTGAGGGTGGGTTACACCAAGAAACTTATTGTACAGAACACGTTTGTGTTTGATTACTTTTACATCAAGGCTACAGATTTGCCTTTGACTGAACTCTGAGCACTCATCATTAGCTAATGTGCATCTTTACCAATTTAGGATTGGGTTGTTGTTGCTTTTCAGTTGAAAACTTGAACAGTGGATGTGCAGTCGTAAGATTTGACACCATGTTTGTCTTCCCTGAGATTTCAAGAGGGCAGCTTGAACCAGTCGAGAGCTGAGCAGAGGTCAGGACAACAGGACTGCATTAACCAGCCCCTGGGGCTGGGCTCTGTGCACCGAGACCACAGCCAGGACAGATCAATGCTCAGTTGGAGCATCACTGCTGGTTTGCGTTACTTATTTACAGCAGATATTTCGGATGTGTGCTGCATTCAGGTCAGACGGGTCAAAGTGTGATTAAACACGCATTCTTCTGGTGCTCCATCTTTTCCGGTTTTCTTGATACATTCACTATAATGTGCATTTCTACAGCTCCAACAGTCTGTCACACTCACCGCTCTCCTGTTCGCACTTTCTTGCTTTATCACAAATACTGTTGTCATTCACTAATATTCACTATTTTGCCATTATCTTCTATTGCTAAGCCACACTTACAGCAATTCTTTATGTCATAGTCCCATAAGGAGTGGACAATATGTATATATACATATTATATGGATCTATAAATACCACGAGACGTTGTAAATCTGCCAACAGCCAGAGATTCTGCCACACTGTTCATTATTTTTACATCTCTGAGTGCATTCGGACAAATACTGCTGGGTTACCCACAAACAGGCATTCCAGTCTGGTACTGTTCAATACAACCAACACCGTAGTAGTACTGTAGTAGTAGTGTAGTAGTACTGTAGTAGTACTGTAGTAGTAGTGTAGTAGTAGTGTAGTAGTACTGTAGTAGTACTGTAGTAGTAGTGTAGTAGTACTGTAGTAGTACTGTAGTAGTAGGAGTAGTAGTATTTGAACATGAGTGCTGTCTTAAGGCTGAGTTCAAACGTGTGTTTAGCAGCAGACATTTTATTTTATTTTATTTATTTAACCAGGAAAACCTCCTTTACAAGAGTGTCCTGGATGTTGAATGTGAATGTGTGTGTGTGTGTGTGTGTGCGCTGGTGATCTGCTAACCTTATTTAGAAACGTGTGTTTAGCAGCAGACATGTTGGATGTGTGTGTGTGTGTGTGTGTGTGTGCGCTGGTGATCTGCTAACCTTATTTAGAAACGCCTGCGTGCCGAGTTGGCCTCATTTCCTGCATGTTGTGGGGGAAATAGTTTGATAGGATGTGGCAGACATTTGATAATTGATAATATGGCCACACTGGGTGAAACTGTAGCCCAGGGGGGCATGTGTCTGTCCAAAGCAGCCCGGACCATTAGCTTCCTGTGGAGGAGCTGTCAAATCCTCCCCCAGAATAACGGCAAGGACACATATTGTAGAGGCCTCGTGGTTCTTTCAATGCAGCCGCTCAGAATTTCGTCTCATTAAAGCCCGTCTTGTTTTATTCCTAGAAGATGTTAATTAAATCTGTTAATTTGATCCCACATCTAAAAAAGAAAAAGAGCTCCTGGTATTATTGATTTTCCCTGTTCTCGTCTACTCTGTGAAGCAGAGACATGGTTAAAGGGCTTTTCGCTGCCGTCTATCTTCCTCCCACGAGACGAGTAAAACCCTGTCGGCAGCGACGGGCTCGTCCGATGCATTTGCTTTGCGTTGCTGTGTGTTCATGTGAGTGTGTAAGTAAATAACTGTGTTTTGCATGAGAAATTCTCACACACACACACACACAGTCTCCTGAATGAAACCGGGTCATGTATGCACATCTGTCTCACTCTTTCTCACTCCAGCGGTTCCCTTTTTGACAACTTTCCAACCTTTCTTTTCCCCTTCTTCTTCTGTCTGGCTTGTTTTCTTGCCTCCAGTGGAGAAATGTATGAGCTCCATGCAGATGGGGACCCAGATGGTGAAGCTCCGCGGTGGCTCCAAGGGACTGGTGCGGTTCTTCTATCTGGACGAGCACAAGTCCTGCATCCGCTGGAGGCCGTCACGCAAGAACGAAAAGGCCAAGAGTGAGTCTCCTCCCTTCTTACAGTCACAAGCGAACAGCCTGTCAAACCTCTCCTGTAGTTTAATGTATTCATGGTTCACCATTTGTGCCAGATTGTGTGTGACAGGCAGGGGCTTGTTGAATGTTACCAGGCATCCAATAAGCATATTTCCCCCCTGAATCTCCATATGTC
Source organism: Nannoperca australis (assembly GCA_036023655.1). Classification (NCBI taxonomy): domain Eukaryota; kingdom Metazoa; phylum Chordata; class Actinopteri; order Centrarchiformes; family Percichthyidae; genus Nannoperca; species Nannoperca australis. Next base: position 11,464 of record JAVQJD010078264.1, read on the forward strand.
AGCTTTCCAACAGACAACAAATCTGTCACAGAGGCCGTTTTCTATAAAGTAGCCAACTGGTATTAATGTGGTGAATTTAAAGTCTCGTGACATTTTAAATAATGTTATTATAAAGGCCTGAAGTGGGACTGAGCGGTGTGATCTGGAAGCTTTGTTTTCTGTATTTAGTGTAGAAACACAAATTCACTTCCTTGAAACCTTAGGATTATTAAACAACTTTAAAAGTAAGACGGGATGTGGGAATGATGTCTTTATGTCTTAAATACGTTGCATTGTGAAGGAGTCTTTGTGCTGGTTTGGTCTCATGAGGAACTATTATGAACATGTGACACACATTAACAGTTAAAGAGTAGCCAAAGCCTGACGTGGCATTTATAATCATGAGAGCTAATTAACAATGTGCGGATTCTCCTTCTAATAAAAGACAACAGAGGGGAAACTTTTTACGCTCGGAGCTGCAGGGACGGAATAAAAGTGTAAAAGCTTCTTCTCTGTCGGGAATGAAAGAAACTTTGAGCTTAGTTGGGCTGTTGACAGGTTTTGATCTGATCCTCTGAAGTTAACCTGCCCACTAATCTTGCTTCATGATACAGAACCCTAGGGACTATATATATATTAGAATTTCTCCCCCATAATCTATGAATCCACTGTGCTCCGGTGTCTGTCTCCCTGCAGGTTTATCTGGTTATTGTTGACAGACTTTTAGTTCTGCTGGATTGAATTCTTGCTTTTTTACATTCCCTCAGGGCTGAAAGTGTTTGTGTTACGTGGAACTGGACATTTACTTTCGCTGCACAGTGTCTGCAACAAACAAACCTCTCCCTGCAGAGTCTGAGAAGAAAAGAAGGCCGAGGGACTCCTGAGCAGCAGCTCCCAGTGTCGCCGGGCGTCTCCTGAGGGCTCAGGGGCTCAGTTTCCTGTTGCTCTCCCTCCTCTGCAGCCCTCCATTTAATAAGCTTCTTAAGTCAACTTAATTATTCATCAGCTTTAATCTGCCCAAACTGGGTCTTAGAGACACGTGCCGCCACTTGACGACAATGACACGCGCGCTCTTCATCGGCAGATCGGAACAATTCCAGCTTTGTTTTGTTTTTTGTTTAAAGATATTGGAAACTAAATTAAGGGATTTATCTTGAATCTTAAACCTTTTACAGTTGAGTGAGTAAAACAGGTACTATAAGCTACTTTCAGAGTGGGGGCAGTCCTCGCAGAGCATGACTTCCTTTCTCTTAATCCCCCCCCCACACACACACACATCTGATGTCCTTAATAAATCACAAAATCCACGTAGGAAAGACACGCTATTTCTCCTTAGCTGTACGCCTGCAGACGGCTGCTCAGGGTGCATGTTCCCCAGAGACACAGCCTCACCCGGTGTGTCCCTGCCTCCCTCAGCAGACACCTTGACAGGTCTGCGTTGCTGGGCAGCGATGCAATAGTCTCGCCACTGTGGCCTCTTCTGGCAGCATATTCCCTGGCACTCTGTGTGGCGTTTCATGCCACCAGCCTCTGGAGGCTTATCACAGATCACCCACTGAGGCAGACTGACAGGGAGGAAGCACTGCTGGGTTTCTGGCAGAGGATTTACCCACAAAATAACCAGAACTTTAGATTTGGACTGACAGAACCAGCCAACAACCAACACATAAAGTACATGTTTAGTTTAGACTCAAATGCCTGTTTTCAGTTATGGATAAATGACTGGTTTACTGGTTTTAGTCTAAACACAACTTAACTTTAATTGGCCTTTAAAATACGAGTGTGTGTCTGACGTCAGAGAATTTAAGTAATAACATCCAGACATGAAACATACTCTGGTAATGAGATGATGATGATGATGTAGTAGAACTATTTTGCATAAACAATGTTAATCTGTAAAGTAACTCGTAACTCAAGCTGCCAAATAAATGTAGTGGAGTGAAAAATGCAGTAGCTTGAAGTTGAAATTAAAGTACAAACTACCTCAGATTTGTGCAGCTGTAGTTGTTCCACCACTTGAAGCTCAGAAATGTGCAGCAGATTATATGCACATCCACAGTTTTCACCATCTCACAAAGGTCACAGCGAAGGTCAGAGGGTCAGCACAGGAGTGGGTCTGTGGGGACTGAGGCTGCCAGCACACAGCCGCTGTGCTGGTTATCTTCACCTGCCAGATACTCCTGAATAATTTAGTGTTAGTATTTGTAGTAAGTACAAAATCACATATAGCATCTCCAGCTGCAGGGTTCAGCCACATGGGAGTACGCACAGCACAGCAGCAGCATGTCGAGGGATATGTTGAAGGCATCCAGTAGACACAACTGCCACAAGACCGCAGGCTCTGCACTGTACGGCCTGGGGGTGTGTGTGTGTGTGTGGCCATACCGTTATCTCACTGCGTCTCATTGAGGGTGCATGTGAATCATGTTCCCCTGTTGTTTATTTTATGAGTGAAAGACAGAGAGACGGATGTTTCTTGGGGGGGATGAACCTGCTCCGTGGAGACATGCTGAAGTACATAAAGTATCGTGTGCTTGCTGTCGTGGAGAAAACGAGTGAATGGCTTGAGGCAGCTTTCCGGTAAAATGTCGTTACCATCTCATAAATGTTGCATCTCGACAAACAGAGCTCTCTGGGCACTGTTCACTGAGTGGAGTATTTTTAAACCTCCGTATCATAAAGCCTGAAATTGTTGAAAGTTGGCAGAATTTCAGTTATTTCATTATCCAGCCAGAGGTGGAAATTCTCCAAACCAGTGGAAAACTAAAGACTGCAGAAGGACGTGTTGGAGTAGGTTAGATTTTCTGAAGCTCCACACCTGGTGGTCTGCGTACTCCACAGGTGGAGGAAGCATTGGGAAATGTCACTTATTAGGTGGCTTTGGAGAATTATTGGTGCAGCATTACCGTGTAAGCAGTATTTTACTGTTGTTGCTGTTCTAGGTGCAGCTCATTTGAACTACTTCATACGTTTGGGTAATTTAATCTGTAAAAGTAACCTGATCAAATGTTTTGTATTTAAAATCAGAACCTGCAAAGTAACTGTAGATACATGTAGTTCAGTACACAGTACAATGTTTCCCATATAAAGTAGAATACCATTGAATTGTGCTTTAAGTAAACGCACTGTGTGTGTCACCACTGACTTCCTGTTTCCTCTGACAGTCTCCATCGACTCCATCCGGGAGGTGTGTGAGGGAAAGCAGACTGAGATCTTCCAGCGTTACGCGGACGGCAGCTTCAACCCCAACTGCTGCTTCAGCCTGTACTACGGAGAGCACATGGAGTCCCTGGACCTGGTGTCTGGCACCGGAGAGGAGGCCAGAACCTGGATCACCGGCCTCAAATATCTAATGGCTGGCATCAGTGATGAGGACAGCCTGGCCAAGAGGCAGCGCACCCGAGACCAATATCCTTCAGTGGAGGGATCTGTAAAGAATGTCCGTTATATAATGTAGAGTTTCATTTTAAACCCCGGCAGGCTGAGTTTAATACACTGACACTTTCTTGTCCCAAATGTAGACTCGTCACCTAGAGCAGCAACATAACAGAGCAGTAAGTGTCCCAAGTCTTCATGTAGACTTTCCTTAACCCAGCGTGTCCTCACGTGGCTGAAGCAGACCTTCACTGAGGCCGACAAGAACGGCGATGGAAGCTTAAGCATCAGCGAGGTCCTGCAGCTCCTGCACAAACTCAATGTCAACCTGCCTCGGCAGAAGGTCAAACAGATGTTCAAGGTACAGAAACCAGCAGGGCAGAACCACATCGGGGGCCTGCAGACAAAATATCATCACTGTTTTCTCATTATCCGCTGTCTTTCCTGTTGTCCATGGGAGGAGAAACACGTTCTCTCTCACATATTTTCCTGTCTGTTGTTGACTGAGTTGTTCAGTCTTGGCCCATAAACACTACAAGTTCACCAGCAGTCATTCCCCAGCTGCTGTGCACCTGCTGCAGCAGGTGTGAAGGCCGTCTTACACTTCTAACTGTAATAAGACATGATAGATGGTGTGCACAGTGCAGTCCAGCTCAGTGAGGCTGCAGTTTGTACTTCCTGACTGTGAATGAGCAGTAAAAACTCATTGCTCCTGCTACAGATGTTTGCTAACACACAACACTGCCGCTAACTCTCTTCCACAGCAGAGGATTAGCATAAGCGTGTTGTGTTAGCCTTCCTCCTTCTGAGCAGCTAGCCAGCTTGCTATCACTAAGTCCAGCGGGCTGTTGGCGGTCACCCATATGGTGCTGCTGGGACGCAGATGGCCTCTGGTGTAATGCAGGGTAAACACACCGGGGTGTGTGTGTGTGTGTGTGTGTGTGTGTGGACACATGAAGATCTGTGTGTTAGTTTCTTGGCTTAACGCACTGACAGTGGAGAGAGGAAACCTTCTGCAGGAGATGTTTGTGAAGACCAGTTCAGACCAGAGACGACTTGAAACTACTCGCACCGCGCCGGTCGGCATTTTCAGTATTGACGAAACATCCATGAGCGCTCCAACAGAAAACCAGGCTGCTCGTCAGACTTATTGATCATTGGTCATCTAGCTGACGGTTTGTAACGACAGCTGATTTTGCTACGAGCTGATTGGCTGTTGTTGTTTGGTCTGATCTGGGCATAATGTTTTATTCGATATCCGTCAATATAATAAAATACAATTCAACCGCACAACAAACTCCAGCCTCAAGACCAACACCAGTCAACACCTCTATAAAACAACAAAAACTGAACATAATATCTGTTATACATGCAGGATCTATGAAGTGCTGAATGACAAGCTGCACCTAATAAACTAGTACCAACCAGTAATAAACTAACATATAATTACTGTGTAATAAGTACAGTAGGTTCATGACATCTTCCCTGACATAACATGACCAACTGTAGAAGAGCAATAACATCAAGTATAGTTACACAAGTTAGTCAGTCAGTTAGTAACCAGCTGGTGAAGGTTTTCCACATAAGACAAGAAAAATAACAATGAGCAAAAGATAGAGTAGTTTATTAAGGTCGGAAGAAAGGAAACAGACTGAATCAACACAAATCATAAAACACACTTTAAACTCTAATATGTGTTGAACATCTGCTCACACATGCACCTACTTTGAATGCTGTTAGTGCGGCAGTTAAATAATTAAGCATAGCCACTTCCATCTTTGTGCTTTGTAAAACCGTCCAAGTATAAAGATGTGAAGTTCAGCTCTTCTTATCTTGTGCGATTGTCTTGGGTGCGATCCAGTCCAAATTATCTGTGGCTGTTTCAAAACCTCAACATGTCTCGGGTACGTTTACAGGATTTCCAGATTTATTTTCCATATGTGCACCAGGAGGTTTGTTCAGTTAAGACACCACAACACACGGGAAACCTCCAAACAGAAGCAGAGGGGGGGACCCGCACCCCCGATCTGCTACCGACTAACCTTTAACCTTATGTGTGACTGTCCAGTGTGGTCTGAATAATATAACATGTAGTAATTAAAGTTAAATAATTAAAACACTTTGCACCTCCACCCACACAAAGTCCATCTCTACAGTTTCCACATGGAAACAAGATCATTTAGAGCTTCATTTCCTGCGAGTGTCCGGGCACAAAGCAACTCCTCCAGGCGTTTTCTTTTGACGGGAAGCCAAGTGGTCTCACATTAGCCTCTTCTGATGTGATTTACTGTGGAGGAAGCAAGATGTCTCGGCTACGTTGTTGTTGTTGTTGTTGTTGTTGTTGTTGTTGTTGTTTAGCAAATCTGGTTTGGTTCACCCAAATAAAAGATAAAAGTGGATTACCTCTGAGGCGGATGGGAATGTCATTAGTTTGGCAGATATTTGGTCATAAATCAGTTTTGGACAAAAGAGAAATACGATTCATCTCCGGGGAACATTTGACACAAAACCACAAGTGTCAACCTCATGGTGGATGTTTGAGATAAAGTCAGAGGATCACCAAACTTATTAAGGTTCATCCTCTGAGAACCACGATTATCTGTACAACATTTGGTGCCAGTCTATCGAGTAGATGTTGAGATGTTTCACAGGTATCAGTGATACCTGTTTCACAGGTATCAGTGAAAACCTATCTGGAGGAAAAGTCAGCGGACAACCAAGATACGTCCTCTGGGGACCATGAATGTTTGCACAAAAATAAATGGCAATCCGTGCTGGTTGCACGGCTGAAAATTCAAACTTGAAAAGGCTTTTGATTGATGTAATGTTTAATGTATCATCATGGCTAGAGCTAAAAGAGAAATACGTACTGTGTAATTTGAGTGAGCTTATGACGACTCTCTTCTTGGCTCCATCCATTGCCTCTCTTGGTTATAATAACAGGTTTTAAACAAGCCAACAGTTTATGCAGATTATCTAAACCTTGTTTTACTTTTAGCAGAAGCTTTGCACGGTGATTTATCACAGTGGAAACCTGCAGATGTTTGTGCACGTGAAGGGGAAACTTTGTTGGAAGAGGAAGCTGAAATTCTAACTTGTGAATGTGTCGAGCTCAAACACAAAACACAAGCCTGCTAACAACTTAAGTGCCCGGCTTCATGCATAATGAATGGATACAAATGAGGCTCGCCTGATGTAGAAAGAGTCCGTTCTCCAGCTGTGCTTTGGCTGCTTTGCTCTGCTCCTGGAGCTGAGATGTGTCCTCAGTAAGAGGACGACGATTAACGATGCAGATTCACTTGTGATGCGTTTTAACCGTATTAGTGTTGGTCACCAACGATTCTTATGGATGTGAAAGATAAAGATAAAGATGCCTTGCTGTCTGCTCAGAGAAGAGCTCTCCATCTAATGACTCTTGCCATATGAGTAATACCGTCTGTATTCATCTGTGTGTCGCTCGGTCACAACTTAGCGACTAAGTGTGACATGCATGCGAAACCAACCGGCGAGCCTGGTGACGGGAAGTGTTTCTCTTGTGTGTCTGAGTCAGCTGTGTCAGGCAGACAACAACGTGGTGACAGCTGGGAAGTTAAACCCGGTGAGTGGCCCGTGTGCCGGACTGCACACCTTCTTCTCTGCTGCATCTGTTGAGGTGTGCGTCCTGCTACAACCTGGCTCTTACAGGTGCAGTCTGACACGGAAGTTTGAAGTCGAAGAAAGACCCTTAAAATACCTGTAAACCTGGCTCCTTCCTAGAGATGTTGTGAGCCAATTCACTGGATTGATACCTTATTAATCGTATCAGGTATTGGGCCAGATGTGACCAATCCACGTTCAGTATATTTCATTTTCCAATGTCTGTCTGGAGTTCATTGACATTCACGCAGTGATTGCAGACCACCGACTCAGGATTTAGTATTTACACCCTAATCTCCCCCTTTTAACCTCTCATGACGACATCCTTCAGCTGTGGGAGGGGGTTAGACATGTGACACTCGCTGTATCACTCTCTACGCTCAGTGTGTAGTATTCTGAGCTGCTCAGAGGCCAAACTCCTGCTAGCACACACGTCATCGTCCTGCAGCGAGTGGCTGCCTCCGGCGCTGCTTGGCATATGGAGCCGGTCAGGATTACACGGGTCATGGTGAGAGCCGCTGCAGCGCTCTTGTTAACCTCAATCTAGTACACAATCATAGACGTAGTCTTTTCTACGACCAGAAAAAGCAAAAGTCTTGTAATATGAGC
>JAVQJD010078282.1:0-18651 GCA_036023655.1 Nannoperca australis
GTCTGATCGCTTGTTTATTGAGGCCTGTAAACATGCCGTTACAGCAGTCTAGCCTACTAAAAATAAAGGCATGAATAAGCTTCTCTAAGTCTTGCCTGGACATGAAACCCCTCAGTTTGTCAGTGTTTTTGAGGTCATAGTAGGCTGTTTTTGTTATGGCTCTTATGTGGCTGTTAAAGTTCAGGTCAGAGTCCAAGATCACACCGAGATTTCTGACCTGGTTCTTTGTCGTCACTGAGAGCGATTTAGTGCACACACGTTTCACTTTAAAGATCTTGCAGCAGTTTAAAGATCATCATCCCCTTCTTTCCTGGTGGGCTTTCATTGTAAAACCGGTTTTGGGCTTAACACAGATTGAAAAAACAGGAAAGTAGAAGTGATTGGAATTAATTAGTAACTCAAAAACATTTAATAATATATATAACTCAATTTGAGATTATGTGGAATCTCATCTTTTAAACCTGTTATTTTATAGAATATTTGCAGTGCTGTGGTTTCAGTTCATGGGCTTTTGAAACCTGATGTTAATATTTTATAGACGCTGTTTGTCTAAGTTTGGAATCTTAACTGCTGCCTCGGAGATGGAGCAGTAATGCCAGTAAGCAGTCCATGGTGTGTGGGCTGGCTCTCAGCTGCCCTGGCATTTGAGTAGTCTCCTCTCACTGGAGCCTGTTATCCTTCTTAGTGTTGTCCCTGGAGACGCTTGACCATGAAGGTCAGTGATCTGTGGCAATGTGATCTATACTGGGGGGGGGGGGGGGGGGTTAAAGGCTACCTTTGCAATACCGGAGCAGAAGAGGCTCTTTGATATTTCCAGACAGTGCTGCTTTCTAAAAATAGTTTTTTTTGCAGTATTAACACATTTGCACTTGTGATACCTTTATCAATATTACATTATGGTCTGAAGCTGCAGACGTCTGCAGTGCTTGGGAAAACCTTGAAATGTTGTTTTGAAATAAAACCAATACATTTTTGGCAAAAGATGTTACAGTATCTATAGATCATTTAAATTCTGTCTTTGTGATGCCTTTGATATATTCTTTTAAAGATTAAATGAAGATTGACAGAAGTTTCAGCTTATTGTGGCCGCTGCTGGTTGCTAATCCCTCCTTCATAGAGTTGCAAAGACAGAGGTATTAAAGTCCTCCTAATTTTAGTTAGTTTTAGTTATTTATTTTAGTTATTAAGACTGAATTTGCATTTCTGACTGGCATCTTCTCCACTGCATTATCAGCTAAGGCTAGGGCCATAGGGACCATTCATGACACTAAGGTCATGTCCAAGTTACATGAGTGTTACTTTTTATTTTTATTTTACAATTTTATGAGCTGATTCCAGTATTTTTAGTACTTGCTATATTTATATTTCACTTATTTTACACCAATAAAATAAACAGATTCTGTAGTTCTCCACCAGGGTTAGTTTTGTCAGCTGTGTGGGAGACATTCAAGTTAGGAACATTTCAAATGAAATATAGAATGTACAGAAAATGTAATTGAACAGTTACCAAAGTCAACATTAGGGGAAGTTGATGTACTTTGCTTTTGGAGGACTTGGACTCAATACCTATGGCCCTGGCTGAGGCTCATGTATATTGTAGTATTTAGAGCCTTCCACCATTACAAACTAGTGAATAAACATGACTACTGGCATGACTACAGCCAATGGATGCTATATCAATGTTTTCTGCAGTCTTTGTTCTGAACACACATTTCTCACCATAAAACTGTTCTCTAGTGATGCTGTTTTTACGGTTTTGTTCACAGTTGCACTTGGAGTTTCTCCGTGTCGTTGTCAGCAAAATGTCTAAAATGTAGAATGCCATTGCTAAGCCCTTGCCACTTTGTATCTGGGAAGAATTACCCCAAAAAGACGGCTCACAGCTCTGTCAAAGGGGGAACGTGTCTTTGTTGAAATTCTGGTGCCTGTTCTTTGGAAGTACTGCTGTTACACCAAAGAGGACTCTAAGAGACTATTCCGAGCACTAAGCAAGACGGTTAATTAGCCAGATGATAGAAAAGCAATTTCATGATGTCACTTCTGCTTTCAACTGAAATTATTAATCTTTTGAACACAGCATTTTGGAAACAGGGTTTAGACCAGCTGAACAGAGAGAGAGAGAGACGCTGAGCCATCGCTGAACTAGCTGTGGGGTTATTAACAAGAGAGCGACGGGGCTGTGGAATGACTGCCAGGGTGTTTTCTTTCTGTTCTTTCTGTTAGTTAGCTGAATAAGCTGATCTTTACCCTGGGTGGCTCTTCTGAAAATGTCTCCCTGTCACTTTTGATAAATGACATCGGTGTAACTAGAAAAATACATGCACCCATGCGGGAGAACTTGAAATGGCACTGCAGCAGAAAGCGACACAGTATTGTGATTATGCCTCAGAAACAGCCAGTGTGCATGTATGTAGGGGCTTGTGTGTGTGTGTGTGTGTGTGTGTTAGGTTGTGATAGACACAACTATGTGTGCAAACACGAATGTCAGCATCCATTTATGTCTTCTTTTTTTAAAGCTATAAAACATTTAGCAAATAGGTAAACAGAAATAAATTAATCATCTTAATTTAGGATCAAGTTGTTGGTGATATGTAGTCAATCCATGCATCAAAATATGGTAAGGAATTCTAGGATAAGGAATTAAGTCCAATAAAGAGTCACAAAATGGGAGTAACTGCTGGTTCTGGAAGTATTTTTCTACTCAAAATTTTTCTATATAAGTGTTCCTTAACATAAAACCAGAGGTGTCTCCTTTTTACTATGTCCATTAGTAAAAATTTTCCGTCATTTGTCACAGTGATGCCAGTTTGTCATGGTGCATTAAGTGGAGTGCAATTAAATTGAACCACTATTTAAGACTAAAGAATAAACTAATAACAAAAATGTATTGGTGTCTATAACACATTAAACGTATTATTTTAGCAATGAACTGTACGACAGTCCCAATAAAAAATTGAATTATTGTTTATTAATAAAAAAAATGTGCACATAAGCAGGAGTATCTTTGTTCTGCTGATGTTTGCTGCCTTCGTGTGCTGTCGGAAATATTACATTTAAAGTTAAACACACAAATAAGCAATTGCTGTTTTAATACAAAATACGCTGTTTCCCATTTGTTAAATAGTAATGACGATGGGAACTAATTTCTATTCCATCAAAAACACACTATGTGATCAAAAGAAATGTTGGTCTTTAAACATTGTGTGAAATAATTTAAACAAGAGGAAATAATGACAAGATGTATTTGGATTGGGGCACTAACATTTATTGAAAAATAATGTATAAAATTTATACTTTTTTTTTTACTTCAGAAAGCTTGTCAAGATTACAAAATAACAAAGCAAAAAGTGATGGAAGTGACATTTGTTCTCTCCAGTGAGAAGTATTACTAAAACAGCAATTTTAATTCTTAACATGACTTGTTAAACTGCATACAGTTACAAAAAAACTGAGCATTCTTACAAAAACTATCATTATCTTGAATAATATATCATAGAATAGATTTCTTTTTGTCCCATTTTGTATAGTATTTCTTTGTGTATCTGTCTATATCTATATGTGTGTGTATATATATAGATATAGATATAGATAGATAGATATGTCTTTGATGTGAGTGTGGCTGCATCCACAACTGGATCCTGCAGTAATATTACAGACTCCAGCAGGCACCTACTGTGGAAATTCTTCTGAAAATCTTTCACCACAGCCTTGCAGACTTTCTTGGTGCTCTTCCCTTCTGGCCAGAAGCCCTCCGTGATAGCGAGTCCTTCCATTGTCTTGTTTACCAGTCTCTTGATGTGGGTGACCCACTCTTCTGGAGAGTGTGATACTTAGTCAACACTCTCATGGTCAGCAGGGTAACAAACAACCGGAGCTGGTTCTCGCTCTCTCTCAAAACCAAAGGCAGGAGGATCAGCAGGTTCCATAGATGTTTGAGGCTGGTGCATGGTGACCTCTGAGTTGTTTTTCTTCTCCAGGATTGTCTTTTTTTTCAGATATGGTACTTGTTTGTGGTACCTCCATTTTATAGGATATGTACTAGTTCAGTAGTCTCTGGTGTGAGATCCAATCGAATATCAAGGTATCACTGCCCATAACTTACAACCCCCTCATACAGTTTTAGAGGAAGTACTCAGATCCTTTACACAAGTAAAATATCAAACTATAGACAAAAAATACACCATAAGTACATGCAGAATCATGCTGTCTAACTATCTAATTCAGAGTAAGTTTTACTAATGAATCTGTGGTCAAGCCCCCTTACACTTTGTGTGAGAATGGATTTATTTTTCCAGTCACATTTTTTTTTTAGAACACTTCCGTTGGATGAGTGATAACTAGAGCAGAGGAAGAGGCACTCTCTGTTTTAACTCATGACAGCTGTGCAGTTAAAGTACCTGTGCTTGAAGCGGCCAAAAAGGACAAAACTAGTCATTTCTGATGTATTTTCTCAAATAAAGAGTGATAATAATGGCCTGTGGTGTGGCTGCCACAAACAAATAAAGGCATGGGGGGAAAGACCGCACATTTAGGGCTTTTCACGAGTTCACCTGAGAGCGCAAAAAACTAACTGTCGCTGAAAAACACATCAGATTGTAAAAAATATAATATATTTTTGATGCCAAATGTAACTGTCACTGTTCTGGCTCCATAAATAATAATAATAATAACCACTGCATAATAATAAATAAACCGCTTTTTTGTGGTCTATTTCAGTTTTTATTGTTATTATACATTACATTTATTTAGCTTTCAACCAAAGCAACTGACAATATGATTTTCAGTAAATTTTATATGGTTTCCAATGCATTGTGCACTGTTTTGTATTTTTGCTGTTATTTTGGAATATTGAACCTTTTCTGTGTTTTTTCTGTAGATTGTGGTGAAAACATATTTCAACAGTGTTTGAAAATATTTTGGATGCTCGACCCTAAAATGTAGTCAGTATATAACAATGTTTTTTTTCCAAAGCTTAAATAAAGCCCATCAGAACAAAGGGGTTTAACGAGGCTATCAGAGCTACAGCTCCGTTCCACGGGTCACACCTTTACAACACTTTAACTGCCTCTATTAAGATCTGTACTCTGAATTCATCCATTAAAGTGCAAACCCAATGTAACATCTTGCAGACTCTGCAGTCTTCTGAAGACGATAGGCAGATTTCGGCCCAAAAGCCTTTTCAAGCTGTTCACAAACCCTGCCGTGGCAGAACGCTAATAGGAGTTAGTCTGCCATGTCTTGGAGATTATATTAAATATCAGGACCCTGATCCTGCTTCTGTAGCTGCTCTCCTGCAGACAAACGTTTCAACACACAGACTTACACCCAAATCTCATGTCTGTGGATGTGATAAGTCTGAGTGTCACATCCTCCGCCGCCCAAATCCTCATTGCAGCAGAATATACAGGAAAAAGTCTAGTATATAAAAGTGTCATAGAACCTCTTTAGTACAGTCGTTTTTCTATTCATTAACTGCTGAATATTAGCAGATAGAAGATATTTAGTGCATTATTTAAGGTTTAAAGCTATATAGCCATGAGGTGCAATGTTTTAATCTTCATTAGTGTGCAACAGCCACCAAAACAGCATTAATCGTGTGACACTGCAGCTCCCCCATTCAGTGAGCAGGGTGAGATAGTGACTGGGTAAGGCAAAGCACTGTGCCCAAGGCAAGTTGAATCATTAAGTCAACATGTCCAGGACTTACATATGGCATATGCAGCACATTCTTTCTAAACAGCTGGTTTTCCCCTGTGATCTAATGCCTTTGAAGGTTGAGAGGATTTTAGCTGTTAGAAGAAGAAATGATAAGAAGTAGTGAATCACCATCTGAAAAGCTTAACTGAATACAAATCTGCTCTGTTTGGTCAGATGTAATTAGCTTAATACCTTATGACAACTTTGTTGATACAAATCATTTTAATGCAATTTTATATTGGAGTAAAAGTAAAATGAAATATATTCTAGGGTTAAGTTGGACAACATTTATAAAATCTGAATCCTTTTGAATCACTTATCAAATATAATTAGGTTTAGCTTTAAACATTTGTAAGTAAGAAATTTGATAAATAACTAAAATTCAAGGATGCAGTGTATGTGTGTAATCACCTTGTAATGGCTGAAAAGGCAGAAACACTTTCTGTTTAATGTTGACATACCTGTAGCTACAACATGAAAATGATAAGGAGCAGAAGATAAGATTTCTGACACACTGAAATAACAGTTTCCTTGGGCACTGTACATTGTCCATTAACTGTGTCCCGACAGGTAGTACAATAGTATACTGGTAAAATGATTTGTTGCTGGGGCTAGGGGATTAATTACCACTAAGCCTTTTAGCTGTACCCTCTACTAACAGGCCAGAAAATAAATCGAATGCGTTGCTTTCCACTCAACAAGTAAAGGATGCAGGCCTTACCTGCACCACAATAAACTCGACTAACTTTCTGCCCTCGCTCCACTGCTTCCAAGCAGGGTTGCTCATCTGACTGCTGCACCAGCCCGCTCCAGTCCTCCCGTCGTAATAAACTGAAACCAACCGTGAGCTGAGCTCGATTGGATTCCGGTTAACAAATACACACTGACAGAAACTAAACTAAAATACTTGATGAGGATTATCATCCATTGTCCACCACAGTCTCAACAAAAAAAGTTTCACTTCCTCTGCTCTTACTTCTCTTGTGTCTGCCCTCTGACAGGCTCATATTAGACAAAACCCGCCTTCTTGAATTTGGCAGCCAATCAAAAATGACAACCCATGACCATGACAACTAACATGGTAAGATATAAGATGGGTCCTGCCATAAGGCTACTGCCTTGAAGAGTTAACTTTTTCATCCTGGAATTTGTATCATTTTGTTACATTGCAGTTTGTAATTTGTGTGAAATTTTATGTTGGAATTTAACTTATTTAAAAGATGAGACTTAAGCATACATTACTTGATTTTAGCTTAAGACTTAGCCCACGATAGCTATTCATTTCTACAAGGCTCTTATAACTTGTGGGTTGTAAAGTATTTAAGATGTGTCTATAAAGGGCAGCATGCGACATACCAAGCACTATGAAGAGGAAATTTGAGATTGCCCTTCAAAATACCCAACAGCTTCACTCACACCCCCTACCCTATCATGATCATGCCTCTTTCACCATCTGTAGATCACATATATGCAAATGAAAAGCGAGGGCCCATGTCGCCTGCAGGAGCTGGGTTCATGCTGTCGTTGTCACTGAGTGTACATCACCTTAGATCATCCATTCTATGATCCGCGTTAATTTAAAGATATATTCCAAAGAAAACTTGTGAACATCAATTACAAATCTCTGTGATATGGAAGAGAAATAATAAACCAACAGGGAAACCTCCCACCAGCAGCTGTGTACTAATGAGAAGGGTTCTTGTTCTAGCGATGTAAGGACAGGGAGGTACATTATTCACCGGTGTCTGAATCATCATTTCTCATTAGCATATTGCCTACGATGTAGAACAGCAAAATGTACCACTGAGCACATGTTGGTCCTGTCATATGGACAAAAAGAGAAACAGTAATGTGAGGGAGCTTGAGAGCCTGAAGGGCTTTTATCTTCATTGGGTTTCAGATGAATGCATAAGTGTTTGCTAAAAATGAATGAACAATTCAAACATGTTGGAGCTTACTCATCAGGTTTACAGAGGTTCAGAAAAGCATACTCCCTCCCCCACCTACTCATAGCTTCTGTATGAGCTAACTACGCACTGCCAGGTATCAAAAAAATTGAAACTATCACTATACACTGTACTACACACTGACATACTGTGACAAAGTGTACTTTTAGCAGTGTCTGTGTTGATGCATTTCCCCATATGTTGGATCTGACTCCACTAGCATTTGTGGTTTGGTCCACTGCAAATATTACTAATTTGGCCATAAAAATGCTAGTCTAGACTCCTGGACTCTGACTTTTGACTGCTTCCCAGTGGATGCTGTGAGTGGTTTTGGTGTTCACATGTGACATCTGTTTCTGGTGTTCATTCAGTCTCTTATCCAGGTTTCTTACTTTTTCACTGATGTAGTCTTCCTCTCAGAGGGGTCCTGCCTTTCGGATGTACCAGGGGTGATCTTAAGGTGTTCAGTGGTTTGTGGGAAGTGTGGACTCCCTGTGACCTGAAGACTTGTTAGATGCCTTGACAGTCCAGCCATGTAAGGGGGTCCTTGTTGATTTAGCAGTGTCTGTCTTGGTCTTAAATTGGGGCAGGATTCTCATCATTCACTCTTGGTACCCGTTGGACTGGACTTGCCACACCTCCCTCTCTCTAACCTCCTCCTCACTGATAAGATGTTGTGGTCTGTGCAATAGAGGGGAAAACTTAACCAAGTTGGTGTTTTTAACCTCCACAATTATTCTAATCTTAGCTACATAGTTTTTGTTGCTTTTACTTAACCAAACGTGAACCATAAAGGTGGCAGATAAGTAAAGGCTCATATGAAATGTGTTTGTAATGTGTCCTATTTGTTATTTTAGAAGATATGAGGCCATATTGGCTTATTTCAGTGCATATGTGCTACTCAGGCATTCTGTTCTGAGACATTCATTATCACTGAGCCTGTTCACTACCAACTGGACTTGATTTGCATGCTGGTTCATTAAAGCTACCTTGTGGAGTTTTTGACTATTAGTAGTGCTATGGAGCAGGGGTTTATGAGTTGGTCCCGGTTTTGTTTGTTCACACGCACAGTGATAACACAATACACATGTTTACACATTATTTTACTTATCCATATGTGGAGGTAATGCGCCAAGAAACGCAGCAAAGTTAGGGTAGACCAAGACAACGCAGGATTTAGAAAAATCAAAAAATTGGCTTTGTAAAAAAAAAAAAAAAAAGAAAAGGAAATGCATTCAATGTTTGTTAGGCCTCAAGGATACAATGCGTTGTAGTGAAAAACTATTGTAAACATGGATTTTGTGGCACCTTTAAAGAGTTTTAAAGAGTTTTTAAACACCCCCTAAAAATCTTGTCTTTGCTGATTTTCAGTGTTTTAACTTCTCACCTTCTCAACTTGTATGCTGGTGAACAGCCACTGCTCCGGGGCAATAGAACATTTGACTGTGAAATGCCGGCAACACTATTTGCCCCGTGAGTTTACGGTGGTGTTCGTCACCATTGTTTACATCCCGCCGGATGCTAAAGCTAGTGAGGCGCTTAAGGAGTTGCATGACAACATTAGCTCGCTCCAAAACAAGCATCCGGAGGCCTTTTACGTGGTGGCAGGAGATTTCAATCACGTAAATCTGACGGACATCCTGCCCAGGTTTTACCAGCATGTCACCATACCAACACGGGGAAACAACATGCTGGACCGTACACAAACTAACGCGGAGCATATAGAGCCATTCCCCGCCCCCACCTCGGCCTTTCCGACCACATATCCATCATGCTGGTCCCTGACTACCGTCCCCTGTTAAAACAAAGGAAACCAACACAGAGGACCGTCACTGAGTGGCCCAGTGATGCTGCCCTTGTTTTACAGGACTGCTGTCGATGCACAGACTGGCAGGTTTTCAGAGAGGCAGCTGTATGTGAGGGAGAGGTGAATCTGGAGGAATACACAACAACTGTCCTCAGCTTCATCTCCAAGTGTGTCGAAGATGTCACCTCTACCAATAGAGTGACCATCTACCCAAACCAGAAACCCTGGCTGAATGCAGAGGTCAGATCTCTCCTGAAAGTGAGGGATGCTGCATTCAAGTCAGGCGACGCACAGGCACTCAGAGCGGCTAGAAGAGATCTGATTGCCGGCATAAAGAGGGCCAAAACCACATATGCCCAAAAAATACAGGGTCATTTCTCCAGCATGTGGAAGGGCATTAAGTGCATCAGAGACTATAACCCTAGAGATGCACAGTGCCCAACAGACCCCTCTCTGCCTGATGCTCTCAACTCATTCTTCGCCCGTTTTGAGGCCGACAACAACTCCCCCAGCACCAGACTCACAATATCATCAGGTGACGTCCTCCGCAGCGTGACCATAGAGGACGTCAGGAGGACCCTTCAGAGGATCAACCCCCGCAAGGCTGCAGGTTCCGACAACATCCCAGGGCGGGTACTGAGGGACTGTGCCTACCAGCTGTCTGAGGTGTTGATAGACATCTTCATCATCTCTCTCTCCCAGTCAGCCGTTCCAACCTGCCTGAAAACAGCCACCATCATCCACCCCTCCCCAAAAGCTCCACTGTGACAGGCCGGAATGACTATCAGCCAGTAGCCCTGACCCCGATAGTCATAAAGTGCTTCGAGAAGCTGGTTATGTCCCACATAAGAAGTTCAATTGACGTCACTGTGGACCCCCATCAGTACGCCTACCGGGAAAACCGCTCCACTGATGATGCCATCTCATCAGTGGTTCACACAGCCCTCACCCACCTGGAGAGCAAGGACTCTTATGTCCGCCTGCTCTTCGTGGACTTCATTTCTGCCTTCAATACTATCCTTCCACAGCCCCTTCTCCAAAAATTACAGACACTTTTAAACAGGACCTCAGTACTTAATTTCGTACAATAACATGAAAGTGTGACTTATGTATGACAATAATGAATCTTGAATCTTGAATCTTGAATCTTGAATCGTGAATGCAGTGATTTACAGGTGCACTCCAGTTACCTCCAGACATCACAGTTGGGTGATCAGTGATACTGATTACTATGGTAATATGTAAAAAAAAAAATGAAACATGTCTTTTCAGCCGGGTGTGGTGTTGGACTTGGATGGAAACTAGCTGATGTATATGGAACAGCTTAAGATGGTGTGCTTGGGCTCACGGTTTCTCTAAGCTGAACTATTTTGAAAGAGAGATATTTGAAAAAGAGAGTATTTCTGACATCCTTCAACTGCTGCATTAGACCCTCCGTAGTGTTGTCACAATAGCCTTCTGCCTTTGATACAAAAACACAGTGAAAGAAATTCTCCACTGTCATGATAGTACAGCAGAGAAGAACTTTTTTTTTGCAACTTCCCTTGCCCATGATTTTATTATGTAGTTTTAGTGTCCATATGTATCTGCTGGTAACAGTTGAATCAGCCACTGTAGGTGTCCTAGGATCCAGTTTTGTGAGGTATGCTGATGCTGTTCCCGTGTTTCACCCATTCAACTTTTTTTCAGATGAATTTTGCATTGACTGCTGCAGTGTGCTGTCATGAGAATGACTGTGGTTCTGGATGTTTCAGTGACACTTTTTCTTTTCCTCTTTACTATTCAAACTCAGGGGCTGCCTGTGCAGGCTCTAAACCCTCTGAAACTCACGCTGAAATGTAATTTCAGCTTGCACAACACAGTCGGTGAAAGCTGTGAATGTTCAGGAAATTCAATATTGACTTCAATCTTTTACAACGATATGGAAGTGGTATTGAAATTATGGTTATCAGGACAACACTGAGACCAACATTTCCAAGTCTATCTACAGTAACAGTACGAGCCTGCCGGTGTTTAGATAAGTGTAGCCTTGAAAAAGATTCTGCAGTCGGTCGCTCCCTTTCCACCTCTGGGCCAGTCAGGGCATAAAGGCTGGAGCCTGGCGGGCCCCATGGACGGCATGGCGGCATCTGTCAGGAGCTATGATGAGTGTTCACATCAAGGCCTTCAGTAATTACTGCTGTCCTGGCTCTGCTCAACATATGAGAGAGACACCCGCATGACTGCCATGCTTGACTTGACAGGAGTGATCTCGTTTTGCTATCTCCCTGACCTTCACACCATCCATCCTCCACAAAGCGCCCTTGACTTTGGCTGGATGACTTACTAAACATTCCTTAGTGTGCTGCTCTGCTCTCTGTGAACAAATGCTCTTGTCTGTGTCCCCCAGGCCCTGTGAGCACATTCTAAAGGACTTTGCAGATCATTTGCAATGTACCATATTCTAGGCTGGGGTTTGGGGCAAAATAACTAATCAACAGAACACAAAGTATATTAATAGTTTTTGGCACTTTTCGGTCCTTGGGTACAGTAATAATTTGTGCCATTCTTCTGCTATATATGACCATGTTGAATATGGATTTAAACAGATTGATGAAAGTTGAGAAAAAGTGTTGCATTTGTTATTTCATACAGGAGGAGTCTAGTAGATCTTTCGTAAGAAATGTTTTTAGTGTACAGGAAGCCATGCATTTCATTTATAACATGAACCAACAACAGCATGCAGTATTACATAGAAGACTGTGTAAAGCCAAATTTAAAGTAAAAGTGGTAGGTTAAGAGGACCTGTAGGTTTTACACCAAATATGTTAACTCATTATACTTTTAAGATAAACCACATTTACAGAATTTAAACTGTATTTTCATTTACAAATAAATATACACTTTTAAGAACATGTTCAAGCAAAAACAAATAAAGGCCAAATATATACCGTGTATATATGTTGTTTTTTAAGTATCAATCAATCTTTAACCCAAGGTTCTCTTACTTCAACTGCATCTTGCTATATTTTGCAGATGCCGTTTGCTCAGTTGAAAACATGTTGAACGTGAAGTTTTAAACTTTGGTCATGTATAACATGGTTTATGTTGCATCATGTTTGTTGGTACTGAAACACACTATGCTTTGTTGAAAAGTGCTGCTGTTCCTTGGCCCACACAGTCAGTCGTTGACTTTACCATTTCCTTATCCATCCCTCCAGCTGTTACACTGAACTAATTATCATCACCATCACAACCCTTAGCACCATAGCAACCCTTAGCAAGCAGGCGATGCTTTGTGTGGCAGAAAACCTTGTGTTCATTTGAAGTTGATAGGAATAGAGATAATGCAAATTTGACTCATAACAGACAATATTTGGCGATTCAATGGTATGTGTTTGGACATTTTGAGTGTGAGTGTGTGCATCCATCTGTGAGTGTATATGTGCACAGTACAGATGTAGCATGCATATGTGGGTGTGAGCCAGCAAGAGAAAAATGACTAATCTCAGTTTATATTAGAAATCATGCTGTTTTTTATTCCATGCTGTTTATCTGCATGTTTGTTCGTATCTGAATAATAATATTGTTTGATGACACTGTGCATGAAATTATGTGCAAATGTGCACAGTGGTATACTGATTTCATTTGGACTCCTTTCTATTTTAGAATGTTGGTTGTCTGTATCTGAGTTATTACACTGTATGTCAGAGATTATCACATGTGCAAAAGTGAATCAATAAAATTACAGGTGTCTCTACAGTAATAATGGGAAAACAAGGGAGGAGACTGCATCCTGCATCGTAGGCTGGAATGAGTGGTCTCACTTGAAGTCCCATTTTATTTGACCATTGAGATATGCTAATTTATGACCGTCCCAAGAAAATACCGCTTATCATCACAGTCCCCCGGCGGCCCGCTGTTACAGCTCATACCATGTCTTTGAGCACGTTCTGTCTAATGCTCTGCGCTTGAGTTATTGCACTGTATTCCCTGATCACAGGACTACATTATGATTGCAGCATTATGTACACCTGAGTTCTCTATCTACCTAGAGAAATGGACCACATCACTTCCCACATAGTCTATTCCAGTGCCCTCTGGGAGCCGATAACAGAAAGGCTCCATTATGGAACAAACTGTATAAAGACATACACAAGATGTATGCATTTGGCAATGGACTGTATATTATCCGAATACATTACATATATCGCATGGTAACTGTAACCTGATTCTTTATTTCTACCTTTGAATATGTTATTTCTTAAAGGGAACTTACTATTACAACTTAGATTTTATTTAGCAGTTTTGGCCACCCTCCCAAATTGCAATAATACGCTTGTACTCAATAGGACATAGTGTTAGTTCAGGCAGAGCACTGCAGTCATACTTTAGCTGATTGGCTGCTTCAGCCATGCTTCACCATCATCTGCTTTGCTACCAGGTGACTAATGACGTCCAACTACTTTGTACAGGTGTAGAAAGTGACCATTATATAACTTGACACTCTGTGCCCATGCCATCTGCTACCAAAACTCCTTCCACCCACCATCCCCCTCCATATGTGCTGTGCAAAGTTTTGGTGATTTAACTGAGATGATAATGATAATGTTTATATATGTGTTTATTAATGTGGGATTAGTTCTCCCAATGGAATCCTCAATGATACTCAAATTCTTAAGGAGCTCTCAAAAAGAGCAGGGCCTTTTCTGCTAAATCTAAGTGTGTTACCATTTGCTATAAATTATCACTGTGTGAACTCTGAATGAACCATGGTCATTTCTAAGAACATGGTGACATCACCTATTGGAAACAAACCTCCATTTTAGACAAACTTATTTAGAAGAGAAAATGAAGCAGAGAGGTTATTACCCTATTATAACTCTGTTGTACTGATCTTTACACATGCTTTGTTTAAGGTTTAATGGTCAGGCTTAACTTTTGGGTAGTTCAGACTCAGACGGCAACCCCTAGGAGTCTGCCACAGGAAGATAAGATAGGTTTAGTTTAATGATTCCTGCGGGCATCAAATAAAGATTTAAAATGAGGCAGACAGCCATTTAAAGTGACAATATTTAACAGATGATTTGGAGAAATTATTTTAAGATTTTCATCATTTCTGGTAGGACGTAGTTGGGCATGAAGCCTCATATGAGATTTTTTAACACATTTTGCATCTCAGTGCCTCCTATGGTTTTTCAGAGGGGCCCTGTTGAATTGAAACGTTTGAAGATGTTATGAATATTACCTTTAACTCATCTGCCTTTATTGTTCTGTTTCTCACACAGGTTCCTTTGTATGACTCTACCATGGACCACATCATCTTCTGCCTGCTGGTCCTGGGAGCCACAGTGATGATCACCCATGCATGCCCCAAGTACTGTGTATGCCAGAATCTGTCTGAGTCCCTCGGGACATTGTGTCCATCCAAAGGTCTTCTATTTGTTCCTCCGGACATTGACCGCAGCACGGTGGAGCTTCGTCTGGGAGGCAACTACATCCTGCGCATTACGCAGCAGGATTTTGCCAATATGACTGACCTGGTGGACCTGACCCTCTCTAGGAACACCATCAGCTACATTCAGCCCTTCTCCTTTGGTGACTTGGAAACACTGCGCTCGCTTCATCTGGATAACAACCGCTTGATAGAGCTAGGTCCTGATGACTTGCGAGGCTTGGTCAATCTGCAGCACCTCATTGTTAACAACAACCAAATGGGAAGCATCCATGACAAGGCCTTTGAGGATCTAGCACCCGCCTTGGAGGATCTGGATCTCTCCTATAACAACCTGGTGTCTCTGCCATGGGACTCAGTCCGCCAGATGATTAACCTGCACCAGCTAAGTCTGGACCACAATCTGTTGGACTTTATTCCAGAGGGCACCTTCACTGACCTGGAAAGGCTGGCAAGATTGGACCTGACCTCAAACCGCTTGCAGAAGCTGCCCCCAGATGCCATCTTTGCCCGCGCCCAAGACTCAATGATCTTGACTACACCCTATGCTCCCCAACTTTTCCTAAGCCTAGGTGGGAACCCACTGCACTGTAACTGTGAGATGCTGTGGCTGCGGAGGCTCGAGAGAGATGACGACCTGGAGACTTGTGCCTCCCCTCCTGCCCTAAAGGGTCGTTACTTTTGGAATGTGAAGGAGGAGGAGTTTCTGTGTCAGCCACCTCTCATTACCCAGCACACCCATCGAATGCTGGTCTTGGAGGGCCAGACAGCCAGCCTAAGGTGCGAAGCAACTGGAGACCCTTCTCCTACCATCCACTGGATCTCCCCTGATGATCGGCTGCTTGGTAACTCCTCCCGAACTGCAGTGTACAGCAACGGAACCCTGAGCATCACTATCACCACCTCCAAGGACTACGGCAGCTTCACCTGCATTGCCGCCAATGTGGCCGGGGAGTCCACCGCCTCTGTGGAGGTGTCCATTGTCCAGCTCCCCCACCTTAGCAACGGTACCGGGCAGCCTGCACCACCAAAGTCACGCCTCTCTGACATCACAGGGACCACCAAGATCAGCAAAGGCTCTCCCAAGAGCCAACCTGAGAGGACTGTATCTGTCTCCGAGGTGACAGCTGTTTCTGTGCTGGTCAAGTGGACAGTGAGCAAGTCATCTCCCAAGGTGAAGATGTACCAGCTTCAGTACAACTGCTCTGATGATGAAGTTCTGATCTACAGGTAAACACATGCATATTTTAGTAAACGTAAAGTGTTGGCACAGTTTATGTGGAAATTCTTGACATGTCCAAAAAATACAATAATTGGTTCATATATGACTGGGTTTATTATACCAGTGGATGTAATGACTGAAATGTGCAATGTGAAAGGGATTGGTTGAAGTGATGAATCCACAAACAGACAAATAGAACCGGTCAGAAAAGATGATCATTTACCATATAATGTGTTTTCAGCTTGTTCTGCTGACCCCCAAGTGGCCAAAAAATGCACTTTCTTCAGTTGTAATGCTAATAATTTGTTCTGTTGCACCGAAATTGAAAGACATTTGGCACAGCAGAAACACTGCTGTTTTTGAATCTGTCTGAAAATGCTTTCTGTCTAATTTGAAATCACAGCATTTTGGAAATTACAGTTGTCATTATGGTAGTGTCAATATTTTTCCAATATTTGTGCAACAGTAAGTGCATCTTTATTACTGAAAGATGAGGAGTCAGTGGCATAGAGGGAAAAAGTCATGGCATCTGAATGAGAGGTTCAATACAAACATTTAAACAAGCACTTAAACATTGAATGATGTCTATTTACAGGGTGCAGTCTTTAGAGAATCACACAGCAAGACTTTTCAATGGAATCAGTATATTGCAGAGTTTTCTGTAATATTTTACACTGACGTTGGCCCATCCATCATCCAATGTCTGTATTGTCCATCAAATAGTTTAACAGCAGCAAAATCAACTCTTTTCCCTTCTTCATCACCCTTTTATCATCTTATGTCTCCCTCACAAAGCACTGTGCTGGGCTGTGCTGTGCTGTGCTGTGCTGTGCTGTGCTGTGCTGTGCTGTGCTGTGCTGGGATCAGTTATGTTCGGCAGTCCAGAACCAGGGGAATTGTTATGCTCTGGAGGCAAGGGTTTCTGTCAATCCAGCTACATTTGATGGGGATGAAACTGTATGAGATGAGGCTTGTATTCTACCGCCACAGCCTCTAAAATGAATGTGAAACCAGCCAGAAAAAAAAGAATTACTTAATGCCATTTAAATCAGTTACTCCATTTAAAACAGTGAAAAACAATATATTTAGAACTGTAGCCTCAGGGCTGTGGCCACCTTTTTGCTGCAATATTTCCCTTTAATATGAAGCATATTTTCTTTCTTGTTTCACACTGATAATAATGTAGGATGAATGTTTTCCAGTCCTTTGTGTAATTATACAGAAAAATTTCAGCAAATAGTAATGTAATGTCAATAATTCTATTCAGCACTTATATCTTTCATATTAACATTTTGAATATAAATATGTAGAAAGATTATATTATATAATATACACCATTCATTTTATGCAAATATTTGAACAGCATATGCACCAAGCTACACAGTACTTGAAATGACACCTGTGTAAAGAAAATTCCTCGTTTAAAAACTCTTCATAAATGCAAATCAGGATTTGCAGAGTGTGCTGCTTTTTACACAAATATCTGATGTATAAAATTCAACTTGAATGAAAATGTGCACACATTCAAATATTGAACTATTAGAAAAGGAGATTCAGGTGGCAAAACAGTGAACTAAATTAAATGTTCCACTGACACTTTCAATCAGTTCTTTGTTCTCTATCTGTGGTTCATAGTGACAAATTGAGACAGCTGTTTGAGACTGTCCTCATATGAAAAATGACAGCACTGAGCCTTTGTTCAAAGGGCTACAATGACCTCCTGCATGATTATGTTTACCTGACAAGGACCTGTAGTGGCCCAGCTCGGTATCACTAGGAATAACATTATTACAATTCCACACCTCACAGGTTAGATCCAATGCCAAAGTTCAGTGCCAATGCAGGAAGTAGTGTGTTCTTAATGTGGCAAGGTGGACAGAGTGGGGAGGTGGGGATGATGGATAGGTGCGTAGTGCGTCTTTTCATTAACCATGGCCACAATTTTTCTCAAAGACCTTTTTATTTCCCCTAACCTTAACCATACTGTAGTTGCCACGTACAGATACTGTACAAAGTAAGAAGTTTAGCAGTGGACAGTTTGTCATTGAACACAATTCAGGGTTTTGCAGAATCGCCCAGTACTGATGTTCTTGTCTGGCGATAGGGTTGTGTGGCCTCGTGAAGTATGACTCTTTTCTCAAAGCCTTAAGTCAAGGGCTGTTTTTGAAACCACCTGCTACATACTACAAACAATCGCAGTATGCTAGGCCAGGCTTAGCAAGTTTCTGCTTTTGAAAAGCAGAAGTAAACAATAGTACAGCTAATGGCAATGGCATATAGTCATGTCACAATTTCTGCAAGCACATGTTTTAATTACAAAAATATATTATAAGTGGTACTTCAATTTATATTCCCTGTCAACCACTGACGTGGTAGTCTTGCTGTCTGCCATTTCAACTATAGTGACCGTATAAATAAAGCTGAAAATATATATATATGTACACTACCGTTCAAAAGTTTGGGGTCACATTGAAATGTCCTTATTTTTGAAGGAAAAGCACTGTACTTTTCAATGAAGATGACTTTAAACTAGTCTTAACTTTAA